>JAUELK010268392.1:0-15671 GCA_031471215.1 Gastropteron pacificum | reverse complement strand
ATGCCAGTTATGGTCGCTGTCCGGGCAAAATTCAAAATTCATACTGAGGCAAATTTCCCTGAGAGCGGATGAAGAAAGTGTATTCAATACAATACAATACAATATACTGTCTTCTCTCATCTTGAACTGACCCATTCATTGTTCCCACAGGCTTGACTTCAACGGTTTCTACACCGACAGACTGGAGGCTCTGGCAGCCGAGAGGGCAATGAAAGACAGCTCCATGGCTTCCGAGACAAGCTCCCACAGCAACAGTAAGGAAGAGGAGATCTTTTACTCTTTGATTACAAGATTACATGCCCGATAGGCGCTGCTCTGTGGCGACTGCGTATTGTCTTCAGCGAAAAGTGGAGCTCATAACACTAAACTAAGGCGACTTTCCCTGAAAAGGGATGAAAACAGTATATACAAAATACAAATACACACAAAAAAAGTTTTGTTCATTCATAAAAGCCATTGGCACATTTTACTGTTTGAAAAGAAATTGGGAAATCCCATTGTTCTATTTTTAGAAAGTGGCGATATTTAATGCACATCTGTGTTGGTCAGGTTACTGTGCGTAGATTTCTCCTCACTAAGTGATCTAACGATTGTCAAATGGTAGCCTCCCTTAATTAGTTTTGTTACTCGTATGTTTATTATATGTTTTCATAGGGAACTGCCCTTGTGAACAATGTGTATACTTCACGTCTGTTTTCATCATGTCAATGTTAGTTACCTATGTGCCTCCGAGAGATATGTTGTCTTTCTACTGTTGTTTTATAAAAACCTGTGTTTTACTGACCATTCACTATTGAGTTTTCCTACTATTTTATGCTCCATTTCCAACCAGCATTTCAAGTCTTCTGATTGTTGATTATAAGAGAAAAAATTGGATATTCCCAGTTCATTGTCTATTTGGCAAGAGCTGTATCTACTTTACTCTTTAGCGTTGACCTTTCACCTTAACATGAAAAAATATCCTACTTTACTACAACTACAAGAAAACAAACAAACGAGTAAAGATTAATAATGAAAACAGAAGAGAAAGAAAAATACTTTGACATGATTATGAATTTAACCTCAATGAATTATTCTGGTGTAGTCTGTGGTCCAGTAACACACTTTGACTGATCTGTCTTCAGTGGTGGATTAGCTCAGTCGATAGCGTGCCGTACTCGGATCCAACGACCTCGGGTTCGACCCCAGACTGGGGCAAGTTCCTTAAACCCTTGGGAAAGGTTTTTTATCACCATTTCCTCACCCCACCCAGGTGTAAAAGGGGTACCCGGCTCTATAGCCGCATGTTTCTGCGCTTCACAGGCTGCCTGTACTTGTGTTCAATGTTTGTGTTGTATGCGTTAGTAGCCTATTGGGGGATTAAGAAATGTAAAGCGCTTTGAGCTCTCTGAAGGAAAAGCGCTATATTATAAATGCCATCTTTATCTTTTTATCTTCAGGCTCCAGTGGTTCGCTTCCCCCTCACTCCTTCACCAACCAGAGGCCAGACTCTGCACGCTATGTGCCCCCCAGTCACTACAAAGGCAGGAAAGGATCCGGCTCTGGCTCTGACAGATAGAGCCAATCACAATCTTTCTTTAGCACTCTATTCATAGGTTCATGGTTTATGATAATGATAATAATTTATTTCTATAGCGCACAAATCCACCTAAGTGCTTTAGTCTGAAATCAAACACTTTTCATTGTAAAGAGTCATCTTGTCATGGAGGAACAACATCACTGCATTCTGGGAATTCCCATTATCTGATCTTTGCTGAAGGATCAATTGAAAGATATTCATTTGGTTCTATAGTAGAAAAATATTTAACTGTTGGTAAGTTGAAAGACTTTAATATATGGCTTGTGAAAGGGAGGAATCTAGCGGTTATAGTAATAGATAGCATTTATGATATTTATATATAGCATGTCCCAGCTCTACTTTAAGTTCACACTCCTATTTACTTCTGTTGGGTATACCAGGTCACATAGAAATGTTTTGCTACAAAGTGTAGACTTTTCATTCTCTAAACAAATTGAAGAAAACAGGTTCTTCAACCCATATACGGATCCTTTTATTTATTCATTTTCTTTAGTCAAATACTAGTAGGCCACATCTGAATTTTACGGTGTAGACCATAATTCTCTTGACAAGATGTTAGCGCAGAGTTGGACTACTTATTTTTTAGTCAAAAATGTAATCATTAGGTAAGGAAGTTCTGAGCAGACTGTTTGTCTAAGAAGATCCTTATTGCTGGAAAAGAATCTAGATCTGACACTGTTTCTCAACTTATTGAATTTAATTTTGTTGACTGGGATCTGTATCGAGTATTGGAATTTAAGGTACCTGACAACTTAACTGCCACTACACAATTATGTTCATTCATGTATGTGTAGTGACATATTGTAGCCATATATTTCACATGCTTTTGCATCTTGACAAAGTGTATGATAGTTCTTTAAACCATTTGCTTTTTTTCTTCTTCAAAACTGTTGATATAATTCAAAAGAGGCCTTGTTTTAATAAACAAACAACTGTTTGTTACCAATCAAAAGAGTGTAAGTTAAACGAGTGAAGTGTTTTATATTATATGAATGGTCTGATTGCCGTATGGTAACATCATGTAATGAATATACTTAATGTAATTAATGTACAGTTGTATTTTGTCTTCCCTTGCATGTACACACCTTATAGGGTCCAAATATGTTTCTTGAAATAAACAACTTGTGCTCCATAGTTTTGGGTTTACTGTCTTTTTTTTAGTAATAAATGTAAAGCATACAGTATTGGACTTGTGGAATGTTTTGTGGGGAGAAATGTGTCTACACTTTTTGGCCACTGTGTTCATATGAATTGTGTGCTAAGTAAAACATGAAATTCAGTAACAATGGTTATTAATGTTTTCCTCCATCCCCTGATCTAAGTACAACCCAACACAAAGCAATACAAACTACAAACCAGTTGATATATATCACTACACGGCATTAGGCCTAGGCCGATGAGCTCAATGACCACAGAATTAGTAGAAAGGGAAGAAGAATAATGTATTTATATAGTTGCAATAAAGCCAATCATTGAGAAAAGCAAATTGGGAGCTGTTGTTGAAATAGATAAAAAAAAATTCATGATGCTGTGAAAAGGAAGAAAACTGTTCTCTTTGTCTAATTGACAGTAAAAATGAAGTACATAATAAAAATAGTAATAATAATAATAGCCGATTTATAAAGCGCCTTTTCTCTTTGATCTCAAAGCGCTTTACAGCACATTATTACCCTGACAGACCTGTTTCATTCCAAAGTCATCTCAACCTGGAAGCATACTGGTAGTGCTGCCTGGTCGGCACATACCAACATTCTGACATCTTTCATTGTCTATAGTCGGGTACCCATTTTACACCTGGCTGTCACACACACTTTCATCCTTTTAAATTAAGAACAAGGAGGAAAAAGAGTCCTTTTTTTAAAATTCAATAGTGTAAAAACAAAAACATGATACATTTTTATGTATTTTTTATTGTCACATAATTTTTTTTCACAACAACCATTGGAAAGGGAAGAGAAACGTGGAAGTACTGGTCTGAAAATAAAATACATTGTAAAATGTTGTACAGCAATATAATGAGCTCTATATTTAACATTCTTTACATAAAATTCAACATAAGAGCAATAATGATTATTTGTATTGATATAGACAAGATAGGATATTTTCAAACCAGGGGATAACATTTGTCAGTACATTTCTGTTTCTAATTTGAATTCAAAGAGCATGTACCGTGTACTCTTGTTCCGCTGTGTGAAAAAACTTGATCAATTATGATGTCATCATAGAGCTTTGATATCATTATCATTATCAAATTAAAATATGTTGAGGGGCACTGGCTAATTTGTTCAATCTTTCTTCATTAAATCACATCATTTTGGCATTGTAATAATTATAAGATAATAAAGCAATTTGTATAATTCTTAATATCACAAATAGATTACAGAATTTGGAAGGTATGTCATCTTATGTTCAACGTGTGTAATGATAAAGCATTACTAACAATTGAGTTGGTAAAGAATATTATATACATAAACAGAATATAAATAAAATATAGAATAATATGGATGACATCAAACCTGTCTGATTAATTAACACCAGTGGTCTAATATTTTCGCCTTTTAAAAATTTTTTTTAAAATTTAATTTTAATTTTAATTTCATGTCACACAAAGAAATAGTTGAGACATATAGTCTGTCAATGTAAATATATGTAAAGGTGTGTATATCAAACATTTAATGTATATATTTAATTTTTATTCCATGAATTGCAGACATGAACACAATCTAAGTTTAATGAGAATGGGAGCAAAGCATGAGTGATACAGAAAAACATGTACACCTAGTGGGAGGAAGATCATATAGAGTAATAAAGCAAAACAGTTTTAATGTTTACAACAATTTGTAGATTTAACCCCCCTTTTTAAAAAAAAGGGGGGGGGGGGACCAATCACAACATTTAGATTCAGCAGTTTTGTCCAATAAAAAGCAATGTGTCATGAAGAAGACTAAGATACTGTATAACAATTCTTGTAAACATTTTGACAGGGAGAGTAAATCAATCACATCGATAAGGCTAATAATCTTTCAAAATTCAACAGTATGCCCACTATTTCAGGGAGTGAATCAATGACGACCGTGATAAAAATGAAATAAATATATTCTTATAATTCATGTTTTTGAGTCTTGAAACAGTCAACAAACAATCTTAAGATGAAAACTGGAAATGGCAAGAAATATACATGTATGTATTTTTCTAACATTTACACAGAAACCAAATACAATAACTGTAAATCTATTGCATATTTCACCGTCATCATTCACCTCTATCTACACAATATGTTTTCTCAGTAAAAAGATCTCAATGAAGATTAACAAAAACGAAAAATTGCTCAATTTCAAGATCTATTTTTACTCAAAACAAAAATCTATGACAACCGAAACACTACAGATTGTCTGTAGGTCAACACCTTCAGAGTTTTGGTATAGGCCTACACCCACTTTTCATAATATACCTAGTCAAAACATAACACCAAAATGGCCACATTGTAACAGCAAATGAATAATGAATAATACTTAAATCGCCTTATTGTAGCTCTCAATACTTTGAAACCAAGAAATAATACCATTGATGCAGCCAATTTGTACTGTAAATACGAATACTGTGACAGTCATGAAGTAATGATAATATTAATAATAGTGTTAATATTAATATGGCCTGACATTAAGTCAAAATAATTGAGCCTTCTGTAGCTATGAATAGCAGTTGTACTATGAATGCCATGGCCTCGGTGTAACAGCCAATAAGTAGCTCTATACTCATGCTCACTGTAGCCATTTGTGCTAGCATTAAAATGGCCCTTCTATGAATGAATGAATTCTATATTTCTTTATTGTCATTGTCATTGAATTTTGGAAGTTTTTGATATTGTTATATGAACATGTTTTTGTAATCTATAGCCTTAAATACAAAATAAATACGAAATGGCCCTTCTATGACAGGCAAGGCATAATGCTAGCACTAATAAGACCTGACTGTGACAGCCTAGAAGTAAAAGTTCTAACTAATAAAGCCTTACAATGGCAGTCTTGAAGTACTACTAGTCCTAATAATGCTTTACAATGGCAGTCAAGTAGTACTAGTCCTAATAAGGCCTGACAGTGGCAGCCAAGCCCCTGAGTGCCCATCTTGACGCGGCTATGCCCTCCCTCCTGACGTCCATCTCCATGACGACCTCGTTACGCGCCATGCGGGAGTGGTACACAGGGCATTGGTAAGTCTCTGAAGCACGCGTGTTGTCCTGAGCACTTGGCTTGTCTCCCATAGGCCAGCACGTGACATGCACAACAGGCAAGGCGGCACAGCCAGTGCGGGGAGGCAGATCTTGCAGTTCTCCTGTAGTCTTCTCCCACGCACAGCCCCACACATAGATGCCCCACACAAACATTCCTTCCTGGGGTGGGTCTCTCAGCTGAGGACAGTGGGATAATAATGTCATAATATAATATGAGTTATGACAAAAAAAGATAAGTTAATAATGAGATGAAAAAAGGTAAGATAAGATAACCTTAAAAATATGATTTTCGCTTTTCTGCACACACATAATTTGCCTTGACAATATGAAATTGTAGAATTTTTAGCAATCCATGCATGTGCACTTTGAATGAAAATCCTCCTATCATGATTGTTACATAATTCTATACTTTTAGAGAGAATTTGACTGTTTCCCATCTGCAAGGTATACACTGCAAAAGTCATGACTGAAAGTTGAGCATGTGCAAGAAGTTTACACAAATTGTCACTTCCCCTAAATTTACTGTATACACTGCATCAAGTAGGCCTACTTGTCTTTTTTTATATCGGCATTCTGACATAGGGGAAGAGTTCATTCAAGATGCCCTTGAAGTTTGAGTCTACTCACATGTAAGTCACATCATTTTCTGTTTGAACTCGTGCGAACGAATTCACAAAGGGAAACAGTTAACCATACCCATGAATTTTGAGTCTACTCACATGCAAGTCGCATCATTTTCGGTAGCCCTGTATGAAAGAATCAACAAAGGGAAACAACTAAACATGTTAATGGCTCTTAAGACTACTTACATGATCTTTGTCTCTGGATGTGACCTCTGTCTGGAAGGTGAAGAGTTCAAAGTTGCCTGACCTATCCTGGGCATAGTTCCTGATGGCATCTTGTTTCAGCAAGGCCAACAGGCCGCGAGGGTTGAAGAACGCTCCCAGCCAGTAGGCAGGCATCTTCTCACGGCCCTGTGAGCAGACATACAGTGATACTGTGATGAAGTCTTCAAGTTACGCTTAGCCTATATCAAACATTTGTCAACTATGAGAACAGATTCTTAACATTGTCTGAAGTTCACCTTTAGAAGAAACATTCATGGAATAGGTGTAAACATGTAGGAGAGATTTATAATACAGAATAAATCAATATAATACATGTATTGTATTCATATGATGGTACTCATGCTTTGATAAAGTTCAACTGAAATCTGATGTTCAGAGTTTCATAAAAGTATGAAAGAGAAGCGAGACAGTGATAAAGCCTCTCTATAAATGAAATCCATTATTATAACTGATAAACAAAGCATAAAACACCAATCCTAAAAGATCTGTGTTTTTGGTCTCTCAGTACAAACGATTTTCAATTCCAAAAAGACCAAACTTGAAACGTAAGCAACAAAGCATTTAACATCATTATGAGCATAAAACTGTTTAAGTAAAATCCCAAAGACCTGTCTTGACTTAATTTTTGCTTAATATCTAACATCAACAATCTAATGATTTTGATACCTCTCCCTCACTGAGACACTGCAGTAATATAAGCATAAACATACACATCAATTATACATTTTCAAATGTAGACTGCGCTGTAGCACTGACCAATGAAAGAATCCTCTCAAAATGATGACATCTGCTCTGCAGTTCCACCAACCACTGACCCATGCCATAGGTGAGGGGTGGGGCTGACGATCCAGACATGCGACACCAGGAAGCAGGAATACGCAGGTGGTAGATGTCGTCAGCAATTTCAAGAATGTGCTGGGACACCTGGTCTCCCAAGACATTGCTCTCTGTGGCTGTTTTGATGGCCTGAAGAAATAGAATAAAGAAGAATAATGCATTGAAAGAAAATGATATCAAATCTTTTTACATGTAAATCATTCCCTACCATGGGCTTATGGGAAATTCATGACTATCATGAGCCGCATTTTGCGCCACATCACTGTATGTAAAAATAATAGACTTACAAAAGCCGCTTGGTCTAACTGCATAAATTGACCTGGTGGGGAATGAGTTAAATGGACTTGCTGAAGTACTTAAGATAATGCTTTTCATTCTTGAACTTGAAGTGACCCGCAGAGAAGAAGAAGGTGTGCATAGAATGCAGAAGAAAAGTCAAATTTCAAAACAAATTAAGGTATCCAAGTAAAGCTATTCTTACCTACAAATTAAATCCTCCTCTTTAATAATATTGGTAACAGTATGATAACAACTGTATGGGGAAAAGAAAGAAAACAAAATGAAACAGAACATTGAATTCTAATAGTTCTAATTGACTATGGACGAAAGGTTGACAAAATTTAAACAATACAGGATGGCATTCTTACTGTGTACAAAACTATGAAAATGGAGATTTATGAAGCAAGCAAACATTCTTCTTTGTATCCACCTCAAAATACTACTACATGGCAGTGGACCAAAGAGCAAGGGCTCAACAATCGCTGGATTAGAAGAAGAAGAAGAATATCCAGCTGTTTACCTGCAAGCTGGTCCTGATCTCATTGAGCAGTTTGTACATGACTTCCAGCTCCTTCATCACAAAGTTGTTGAAAGTTGTGAAGCCGCCAATCTTCTTCACTTTCTCTATGATATAGTCCTGGGAAGAAGAGAGACACTTGGTTAAGCTGTTCATTCATCGGCAAGAATTTCTTCATTTCTTCAGGTGATGAAGCGACACTTTTGAGATCACAAAAGAGGTGGGAACGACGTTTTAACGCTCTCTGGCCATAGACTGACATTATAATTGTAGTATCATGTAATTTTACCACAAAGGACGACATAGTTAGAATCAAAACCCACATGATTTATTATACAATAAGCCAGACGAGAAATAAGATATACATGATAAACAATTAATGAGATTGTTACAAACTTAGAAAAAGTAAAAATAACAGCACATGGGCAACCCTCAAAGTAGAAGAACGCTGACCTTGTTGTAAGCCTTGGGCACTTTCTGTAGCATAGTGTAACAGATCTCCCACAGCTCCATGTCTTTCCTCATCTTGTAGGTGGCATAGCTGGCCGTGCTGAACACACCTTGGTCAACCACCAGAGGATTGTTGCTCTGGCTGGACACACTGGCTAGCGGGGGACCTGTGGTCAACATTTAGGGAATGCTTCAAACTTCAAGTAAAATATGATTTAACGCAAGATAAGATATGTCGTAGTCGTAGCAAAAAGTGCTCATTAATGGAAGAGGCTATTCAGGGAAAATTGGAAGGAAAGAGAAAAAGAGGAAGGCCACGAATTAGTTGCCTTGGCACCATCAAGGAATGGACCGTCAGAGACAGATTAGAAATGTTCAAGATATTAGACAGAAGACAAGACTGCCGTGATGTTGTATACCAAGCAATGCAGGCAGCCAACATTTAAGAGAGTGATGCTGTACAGTGAGTGAGTGAGTGAGTGAGTGAAGATAGGAAAAATGCTTCACTTGAGAAATAAGACAAAATCTTCGTACACAGATGCTACAAAAACTACATTCATCTTTGCAAAGAAGAAGAATACAACTACAACAGTCATAGGGATATCCTAATTTAATTAAGAGTTGAATTATAACTCGTCCATTCCCCACGATGTGTTGGCTCAAGGCTCAAGTTGACAATTAATCATCAAATTCACATCAAATATCTATATGATGTATCCCTTCAGAGATCATATTGTGTACATTTCATTTGAGTAGATAGAAATGGCATAACAAAGTAGCACCACAGCTAATAACATTCTTAAAACCCAGACAGCTGTAGAACTCAAGCAATAATTCTACAACCAATGTGTATAGTGTATTTAAAAAAATAAAGCTTAAAAAGACAGCCTAATGAAATCTACCACAATACAGTGATAATAGCATGGCGGTAAACTAACACTAAAGGCCTAAAATATCCTGCATGATCTTAGGTTGCAAGTTCTTCAAGCTTGCTGCTTAGCACTATAACTCTACGTCATAATGCAAAAACGAACAGAATTGACAAGGCAAATGTATGTAGCTTTATGTAGCATACAGAATTTCTTTTGAAATATAGCAACAAGCAAGCAAATAAATGGAACAAATAAAACAAAGCAAAACAAAAAATAAAACAATCCATCAATAATGAAATCCTCAACTTATTGACTATAAAGAAAAAACTACATGTATGTTGTCCATAATAAGAGTTGAAACGACATTACTGATACTAGTTCATAAAACTCAATGATTAATGGATGGGACAGAGGATCTGCAAAGAAGTTGATGGAGAAAAAGGACAATTCAGTGTGTTTGTTTGAGAGCCAAGTGACTTTAGAGACTCAGTGCTCAGTGTGTATCATAAACTCTTTCACTCCCAAAATAGATAAATCATCAGTGGACCGTTGCACAATTTACAGTGAAACAGACATCACATGATACAACATGAGATAGCATTTAATACTGTTTTTTTTTAAATTTGAGTTTTACACCCCTTGTGACACTTTTTAGATCATATAAGAGGTAGCACCTACATTTTAACATCCATCTCCGAGAGGATGTGGGTGGACAACCATGAAAACTGCCCACGCAACCCATGTTCAAAAGGATTGGGATTGGGATTCGAACTCGGGTCGCCCGCTTGAAGACCAAACTCGTTCACCCAACGTGTTAACCATTCGGCCACCACACAGCCCTATAATATTATTTTCCTACAGATATTGTATGATATGACTGTAGTGTCATACTTAAAAAAACATAGATATCCCCATTGCCCCTTTGTAATATAATTCTAAAGTCCTTTCAATGCACTTGGAAATGCATCTCATGGAACAGAATGCATTGTGACTCAGGACAGAAAATCCAGCTTTGGGAGTGACAGAATTAAGATGATCTGTTATTATTACTTGTTGTGATTAAGTGAGGGTGGTTTGTTCTTTTCTGTCAATAGTTAATGTTTTGGGAGTAACAGGTGGGTTTTGGTGTTCATACATAAAGTTAGTAGGGTTTTGTGAGGAAATGTGTGAATCACACATCTTGGTGAGCATATATGTGACATAACATTTTTGTGATTTTTGTGCATGTGTATGATGATATGTGCATCTGATCGTAAGACTTATTATCAATTTACAACGAAAATGTCATTAAAGACACTGTTTAACTATTTTGAGCTTTGAACGTTTCATTCTTACATCTTTCAAAAAATGTTTTTGAAAATTCCATTTAAAAAAAAGATTATTCACAATACTGATCAACCCAGACAAAGGAAGAGGAGTGCATTTTGACACTTGTGTATGTTCAATACATTCACCCATAACCAGTATGTGTTTAGAATTTCACTTAACAAAATACAAAACAAAAAAAGATTTTTCAACGAAAAAATGCAGATACTGGGTGTCTTGTTTTGAATTTAAAAATCTCTATTACAACAACAACTACAACAACAACAACAACAACAAGTATGAAATTGTGATATTATTGTATTCTTTTGTCACTACAATGAATGGTTAGTTGGACGGAATAAAAACGAATTCAAAATATCAAATCAATCACTATATTGATCTGTGGTTACAAATCAACAAAAACACAACAAAAACAACAATATAACCAGAAAAAGGCAACTATAGCACAAGCTAATTGACAAAAGAACATAAGTCAACAAGAAAAAACCTCACATGGGGTCAAATACACATAGAAGCTACCCTTCTATTCAAACCAAACTCTAAGTACCTGTACTGCATAATATGCAAGCATTGTCACAAACACTCACCACACAAAAAACCTCTTCTAGTCTCTACTCACACTATTTCCAATCTAGTCTACATAATGACACTTTTCACAACAGAATGCAGTTATTTTCTCATGTGATTTACATTTGCTTTTTTAAAAGAAAAAATACATCTTATTTTACAAAAGAAATAAAAGAAAATGGCTTTGAAACTCAGCCTTGTTTGGTCAACAAAATCAAGTATAATAGAGAAGTGTTTGCTGCATGTTTCTAAATTGCTTTTATACACTACATGACATCTGATAACAAATATGATTTCAAGAATGTCTCTACATGTTAATTTCAAATGAGAAAAAAACAAAAAACAAAACAAACAAACATCAGTTTGATATACAACATTTTAAAAATAAATACATGTATAAGTGTGATGCATCAATATGTGCAGAAATACTTAAAAGTATTAAGAAACAATTATTTGATTTTGCCATAAAGTGTTGGAGGAAGATAATAGCATTAGATTAGTGCATGTATAATATTTAAGTGTCCTTGTATTATTATCATAACTTTATTTTTACAAATGTGAGTGTTTATTGCAGAAGTGTCAATTGATCAGGGTTCATTCTGAATTGGGGGAATTAGAACAAAGTTTGTCTGTTAACAATGTTAAACGTTGGAACTGAACTTCAGATTCGTGGTAACAATAATGTGTGAATAAAAGGAGCGAAGAAAAAAAAAATGAACAACCCAAAACACAAGAATCTAATACTGTGCTGGATTTAGCAGGGACTTACAGTTTCCTCTTTTGTTCACTGCAGGGAAGCAAATCAGTGCAAATCAAGTCAGTGCTATTGAACATCAAACACCAAAAACAAACCGTGCTTCAGAGTTAGGTTCTTCCTAATGTCCATTCACAACAAACTGATGTCAACTAGTTTTTACTCAGCCAACGATACATCAAAAGCATTATATGATAATATATAGCATGTAACACATGATAATAATAGCATTTAACAACATACTGCAGCACAAATAATCCTATGAGAAAAAGCAAAACCAAAGATTCGCAAAGTATCCGAAACCTGTGAAAACGCAAACCCATAAATCCAACTTTATCAAAATATCTTCACTGTCCAAACCAATCACGACACACTAAACAGTTGAGTCATATAGGATGGTTTCACCTGTTGTGGGAACTTCGCTTTCTTCATCTTTGTATTCCAGTTGATTGGTCTTAGATACTTGAACTAAGAAGTAATAATACATGCATACTGTGTCAGACCCGTGTTAATTACTTATGAATATGTAGGCCAATGAATTCCTATTAGAGGCCTTGTATCAGATGTAAAGCCTATAAGAGCAATGGTTTTTCCTATAGGCTTCTCCATTTGTGGCAACAAATGTGCCACCATTTCACTCCGAGCTTTGAGTTGAGATCTTTGTTGCTGTACTTTTCTCAGATTATGATCATGAGAAGATTATCACCATTAGATGCAGTTAAGAGACATAATATTCATAACAGCTATTTGTTTATTTGTGTAATAATTGTGTATACCAGTAGTTTTGCTCTTGAAAAGCACTTATAAGGCCATTGCATGAATTAGCTAAATGTGTTATCTGTACTCATCTACTTAAAGTAGAAGTGTCAATTGTGAGGCAAACATGCTTTTGTGCCAAAGAAGAAAACTGTTTTAGGTCACATAAAACATAGTGGTAAGTGTTGCAGTTATAGTCACAAACATTAATGCTGAATTATCAACTAGTAAAACTACTTTCCAGGACAATATATGTTTAAAAAATAATTTTAAAACCCTGATTTTAAAAATAAAGATTGATACATAATTGAAACTTATTCTCACTTCCTTTGTTTATTTAAATTGAGTGGATGGCAGCCTCGATAATGCAATAATTTAAATAAATCAGACCGCTGGATCAAAAAAGACTATGCTACAAGGAGAATGTGTTCTTTTTCAGAAAGAGAAGGTGCTTGTGGCATTTGGTAAAGCAGAGTTCAATCAATCTCACTTTCGATCGTAGATTTTTGAGTTATTATCTTAAAAGTTACTGCTCAACAAAGCAGTGTAGAGAAGAAGAATTATCTCATGCCTGGGCAACATATTCCCTGGAATATATAACTGTTAAGGTTTATTCATATACTTGAGAAAAGAGTTGAGAGTCTGTAAGATTTCTTTACACAAAAACGTCTGTACTTCGTTCTGTATCATGTCTAATAAATATGCAGGGAACAAAAATGAGAATGGTTATTTCATGCATGTGCACAAATCTTTCCTGGTAGACAGAAGTGTTACATTCCATTTGTTTGTTTGTACATACCTGAGAAAGGAGTTGGTGGTCGAGGGAACAGCTTGTGTGAGAGAGTGGGTGTGGCAGGCATGCAATCAAATACTTTGTTCAGTCGAGTAAAGATGTACTGATCATCTCCCAGAAGTGTCTAAAGAGGAAACAGGAAAAAAAAAGTCTTTCATACATGATGAATCAAGACTTTGTGCAATCATAGAAACATTTCAAAATAGAAGAGTTGTCGATTGTAGGGAAAACGAAAGGCCAAAATGAAAAATCACTGAGGTGGTAATTTTATGAAGTATTAAAAAAAAGGTTGTGGATAAAAGTTTGAATACAATGTTCTCTCACAAAATGTGTCTGAAAGTAACAATCAACCTCTCGTCTGTAAGGAGACATGGTAACCATTGCAACTATCTGGTCAAATCTTGAAGTCATAGTTTGGAAAATGCTATGTACAAAAGTGATAAGTTCAGAACATAAAATAATTTGCTCAACAGTAGTCAACCGAAACACATTATGAATTAAATGGATAGATGAACATGAAACAGATGAAATAAGTTTGTGATTCCTTGAAATAGATTTCTTAGAAAATGTCACATTTCTTGTCAGGCTCTTTGTAGAAAAATTTAAAAAGGAGAAGCATGGGTGTGCTTGTGCAGATATTTGTGTTCATGCTTGAAAACATAATAATAGCGAAAGTGAATCTTTTCACAACAATGATTAATGAGACAGTACTTTCATGCAATGCATGGATTCGGAAACCAAAAGGTGCAAAATGACATGATGTACAAAAACAAAACAAAAGGGATATGTTTCACAAAAAAGAAACACGAATAAACATTGAACATGCATAAGTGGGTCTTAGATGATAGTAGAATATGCCCACTTGGAACTGAAAATAACATTCTTATACATGAATCTGCAGAAACTTAAAGCCCTATTTCTGTCAAATTAATGATACTTTTAAGGAATGATTTACTACTGTGTACAATTTTATGCTAGAACTCCTGAACAAATGTAACAATTCAATACAAATAAAAACATTTTTTACAGACAATTTTCTTGCTGAATAGTCAAACCCACACCTTCTACTCTATACAAATTGGTTTTACAATAGGATTTTAAGTGTAAGATATGTAAACATTTTTTGGGGGAGATTTTTTTTTTTCTGGACGAAAACAAAATTCAAACAAGCAGAACTGAATGAATCGATATATGTGCAAATCATTTCTGTAAAAGCACAAAATCTACGGGGATTTTTTTTTAACGTCTCATGATTGTCGAATGAATTCATACCTCAAAAGGAAACATCACCTCAAAATCCTCAGCCAACAAAGATAAATAGGAAGAAATGTCGATAAAATACTTTCAACCAGTTCATTATCACATATATCATGCTAGATTGACTCTTACAAGAAAATTGTCACAACAATGTTGATATAGAATTTTCTTAGCTCAGTGAAATAAAACATAGCTGTATTTTATCAAAATGTCTCGGTTTTTGTTTTAGTTTCATCTCATGTTCAAAGAGGACATTTTGTGATGAAAGATGACAACATATTTACAAACAACATGCAAAAGTTTTACAAATAAGATAAGAAGACATTCATGATGTGTTGTTTATGGATCATATATATGATGTGTTGTTTATGGATAATATATACCAAAGCTCCATAGATTACCCATACACCACCAGAAGAGTGTAGGCATTAATTGTTTTTCATATCAGCCATACATTTGAGAAGATTTCAATGGTGCAAATTTCATTGTTTTTCTTTGCTTGTTATAGTGCATGTTTTTAGACTTGGTGTAGACATGAACTGAAGATACTCTTCTGTGCCCCCAAAATATGTATCAGGTGTATAATTCACAAGATTTCGATAATG
>JAUELK010268281.1:0-26088 GCA_031471215.1 Gastropteron pacificum | reverse complement strand
GGGGCTAGGGTTAGGGTTAGGGTTAGGGTTCAAAAAAATGACACACCACCAGGGACCGCTTTCGGTAACCAGTCCCGGGTGGCGAGCGAAAGAGTGAGTGGACTAGGCAAAATTTTGTTTTAATAACAGGCCTACATTAATTGAAAAATAGGCCTTGGGCTTTCTACAGAGATCATCTAGAACTACGCACACTTTAGACATAGCATAGATCTACAATACTGCGGCCAAGATAGCAACAATGAACCCTGGCAAGAGGAAGCCGTTGGCTGTTACCGGATGTTTACAGAGAAAAGAAGAGAAAAATAAAATCCACTTGTGACATTATCCCGCCCACTTCTATATTTAGATTCTTCAGACTCCCTGTTTCTCGACAACACGTGCAGAGTTGTGACTCAAATACTCAAATAAAATGGATAAGACAAAGGTGAAATGTTTGCAAATGGCTAATGCTATTATCTATGGAGATGTATACATATGAAATAAAGGGGGGAATCCTGTTTTATTTGTTTAAATTGATCTCTTGTCTTGACCATACTCGGCCTAAGCCAGTTGGTCGTGGCGGGAAAAGATGGCGTGTGTTGTAATGGTATGTTGAGCAATCACATTTACAGGAAAGAAAAGACCGTTACGAGATCAGATCTTGATCTAATCTGTTTTCATTACAACATGCGCAATCAATTGTAAATGGTGATCAAACGACGGTATTTCATGTACTGTATCTATCAGCACTAGAATCTAGATCTACTCCTAATGTGTGCTAGTTGGATGGCTCTTTTTTAGTGTCACCACAGTCATGACCAGAACCTGTCTGACTGGATCTCAGATCCTTTTAACTAGATTCTAGACTGTCTAGATATAATCTAGATTATCTAGACTTTAGGCTCATAATCTATAGTCTAGATCTATACATTTTGGATCTCCCCAACTGAGTTCCAAACTGTTTCTTCCAACTGAAATGACATTAGTTCCTTGGTCCTGATCTGAACAAGGTTAGGTTGGATTAAGAATGTCTATTCTAGATTCTATGAAGACTAAAGTTAAAGAATTACCTACCATGCATCTCTTTCGTTGTCATTGTGATTATATCGTCCTATTTTGTCCAGGAGTTTGATGATGACGGATACAATGCATTGCCATGATAAAGTAAGGATTTCAGACTTATCAATTGTTTTCTATCGTATGCCCTCAGCCTCAGGAGGAGATTTCTCACTATGAAAACCTCAGGAAGAGGAACCTTGAGGACAACAAACTCATGGTAAATTGTTATGACTTTCCTACATGTAGATCTAATTGTATGAATTACATTTCAGAAACGGATCGACTCTTTGTTATTAAAACATACACCTAGCTTTCTCTTTCATAATATTATTATAGTAGTATTTATTAGCGCAAAATACATTAAAACAGCATCGTACAAAGTTTAAAGTGAAAGTTAAAGGTTGTATATATATAGATCTATGTGATTTTATTGCAGGCTTTTTAGGACCAGTAAGAAGAACATTATGATATAGCTCCAATATGTCCAATTTCAGTGTTGAGTTGCATTATATTTTTTTTACTCATCTAAATTGTCAATAACTGCATACAATTTGTTGGTGGAGAAGCTCTAAACCTAAAGTGATAATTTATAAAGCAGTCTCCATTGTGGATTTTCACTATTCAATTCTTCACACTCTTTTTTTCACCAGCTTGCGAAGCTTATGGAAGGTGTTGATTGCAAGCCAAAAATTTCAAGGCCAGAAGCAAAGGTAAGCACATTGTGGTATATTTCATGCTTAGTTTTGGGGCAAATTAAGTGTTATTTTTAATTGAATGACTTTATTAAAACATTATGTCTCTCATAAATTTCAAATCAAGGCAAGGAAAACATTTGTTTTAATTTTATTCGAACTTTTTTGTTTTTCAGAAAAGGAAATATACAAAGCCATCAGAAAAGAAGGAACAAACAGTGATCCGAAGGAATCCTGTCCGTAGTAAAAGATACACCCCTGCACGGTTTGACATTCCAAAAATGAGACCAAGAAGTGGATCTGTGTCTTCAACCATTTCCTCAGCCTCATCAATGTCGTCAACCCCCGCATCTACTCCAGAGGTAATTACTCATGTTTTTTTCTGCTATAGTTTTTATAAATCAAATGAAATAATTGGCGAACGAAACTAAGTGATTGGCCACTTTCCAACATGTTTCTATTGAACAAAGTTTTCACCTGTCCCACTGCCCAATACAACTATGTAACTGATGTAGAAAAGAAATGGTTCTCTGTAACATACTCAATTTTGTTTGCCATCACCATCACCACAGGCCTGAGTTACACTTACACAGTCCATGTTATAAAAAGAAGGGTTGTCTTCAGTGCAAAACTGCAGCAGCTTTTTTTACCCCTCTCAAGTATCCAAAGTCCTAAAAATAATCACAAATTGACTTTTATCCTTTTATTCTTTGTTTATATTCATACCCACAATGGCTTTAAATTGATCAATGAATAAGTGAAGAAATTGTCATGATCATCTTTCTTTTCAGAAAATGATTGTCCGCTTTGGTTTCTTCAAGGGACTTTCATCAAGTACCTCTTCGGCATTTGATGAGCATGAGGAAAAGGTAATTCATTGAACATTCTATATTTGTTGATTACACCAGGTTTAATGTAAGCTGAGATATTATGCAATATTTGTTTATATATGAGGATATGTTATTTTTAATGTTTATTGGTCATTTGCAGATAATACTTTGCGAATGTTGTCTTTCCCTTGCATATTTATTTGTTTGTGTCTGTAAGCTAAGATATTTCATAGGTGCCAATTTTCCGCTATTCCGCTGACCCACCGCTAAGTTCCTCTTTTTTTCGTTACTCCCATCCTCCCTTCTCGGCAAACTGTCCGCTACAAAATGGATTCGTCCGGTCTTGGAAAGGCAGGTACCACCCGCCCAAAGTCTTGGAATTTTCTTTAATGACTTGTCTGTTGCCAATCTCCACACGCATTTTCCGCCGTTTTCGTGGAATTTTTGACCAAAATACGGATTTACAGAACTGCGTTAGACAAAAATGTCAGGAAAGAGGCTGTTTGAAAAAATAATTTGTTTTAAACAACATGGATCTTTCTGGACACAAATTAGTCTAAGTCTAACACCGTAGAGTTATGTCTTTGATGATAATGTTACGTCCGCCTGATCAGAGTCGTTTTGTTTACTTTGCCGGCAGCTTGTCTCGAAACACAGTTATTCGAGTTTAAACATACCATATCGTGCTTGAAGCAGCATCTTCTTATAGCCGAGATTCAACACTTTTGTCATGATGTCAGGATTCTATGCCGGCAAAAGCCTTGTTACTTATCCACTTAGCTCGGGACTCGCGATTCAGCACTTTACAAAGGCGATCTTTAGCTAACCCCCTTACTTTACAGTGCTCCGGCTTTGTCTTTGTAAATTAAATTCATTGAAGACTTGATCTAGTGAATGAAATTCATTTTTTGGGACCATCTATTCATCTATGCTTTCTTCTTTGAATCATTTTCTATGAACACGTGAGCGTAGCCTTGTCTCCGATGAGAAATGAAAATATAGTAAACTTTACGCCATTGTACATGTTTTATTACAAAGGATATATAAAGGTCATCAATAAAAGTTCCTCCTTTTGGCACCTATGCTATGATGTTTGTGTCTCTCATTGATCATTGTTGGAAATCTTCAAGTTTTTATGTTGCAAGATAAGATGCAGGTCTTTAGAAAATCCAAAGTTATGCGATGATGATGATGAAATATCAATTTGAGACTGTTATTTGTTGTATATCAAATTAAAGTTTTGAATTTCCTTTTTTCTTTTGTTGCAGGACTCTGTGAGTGATGAGGAGGATTTGTCCCTGCCTCCATTATCCCGTCGCCTGCCCAGGAACCAGCGGGAGATCAAGGCCGTGGAGGACATCACTAAGGCAGATCTTGACATGGTGGCCCTGGTGGTTTCAGACAAAAGCTATGACAGCATCTATGTACGCTCATATTTTACTTTGAATGTGTTATCTTGTTCTTTTAACCCCCAACTTTCAATAAAACTTATGATACTTCCAGTAGTCTTGCGCTCAATGCTGCTGCCACAGTATTAGTTAAGAAACTGGCTAGAATAACATAGGAATCTGTGTAGTTTGGGTTTTTCAAGTAATCTGCTGTCTTAGTTGTTTCTCAGCTTTTCTTTTTTACGGATAGGATTTGTCTGTTGAACATCTTATACAAACACTTGAATGAGGTGTTGGACACAGAGCCAGGGAAGAAGGGGAGATAAGACCAAGGTTGGCAAGCTTGCAGAAACAAACAAGTTATACTGTTATTAGTGTTGTTATTATGTGTTCCGTGTTGAATGTATCAATTTCACCTATTTTTTTCTTCCTTGTCAGTGTCAGGCTATATAGCCTAGGTTGGAATTAGGTGCAGTGTATATGAATCATAAACTTTATTGCAAAATGTTTCTTTCATGTGTTCTGCAGGGCACCACATGTCATCAATGTCGTCAGAAAACAAATGACATGAAGACATTGTGTAGGTCACCCGAGTGCCGAGGGGTCAGAGGTCAGGTGAGTGGGGTCACAGCAAGAAATAAATCACCTTGGATGTTATTTAATTGAATAATTTAAATGAAAACACCATTACATTTGAAGTGATTGCATTGTTTTTTTTAATTAATTAGTCATATTAAGTTCTAATTCAGTGCATGCAATTTCTCAAATTTCTTTTCTTTTTTAAAATGCAAACTTTTACTTTTGTCCATTACAGTAGAAGTAGACGCCACTTTTAAGAACGTCAGATAAAAGAACACTGCGGTTATAAGAAAATATTTTTGATCAACCGAATTATTTCTCTATTTTCACTCCAGATATAAGTTTAAGACCGTAACATTCGGACATAAGAACATCTGACTGTTCTCAACAAAGTTGATTTATCCAACTGTCAAGGCTGACGGTGACCAATCAAGAATACGCATACTGTCCTGTTCTTACTCTATCTAATCTATGCACAGCATAAGAACAATCAAAATTATTCTAGTAATTAATACTAGTATGCCAACCATCAACACTTTACTGCACCTGCACGTCAACAAAAGTGTATGCACTAATCAAAACATTGAAATCTGTGTTACTGCTAATTACAACCCTTGATTTTGGCTCAAACACTTAACTCCGGATATAGGAACATTTAGGATATAAAAGTACACTTATGTTCTCGACAGGGACCGTTCTTATAAGCGGTGCCTACTGTATATTCATTTTGGGAAATTGTATTCCAAGTAGGCTTAATTTAATAGACATTGTTTTATTTTTCTATTCTTAATACCAATATAATGTGTGCTTTTGTGCAAAACTGATTTGTAATGTGCCTGTATTTTATATTAAGTTTTAACCATGTTTTGTTTGTGAATTGAATATGGTTTTTGTGTACAACACCGAAGCAATATGTGACATTTTTATGGACAATAAAGTTTGATCTTATCTTCTTATACCAAAATGACTGTTTGCTTGTTATTCACAGTTTTGTGGCCCTTGTCTGAAAAATCGATATGGAGAGGATGCCAAACTTGCCTTGTTGGATAGAGTGAGTAATGTTGAAAAGTTTGAAATTTGACTAGACCAGTAGCTACTCTAAGTGAAAAAGTGTTTACCATCTGCTAAAGAATCTTCATCGTGGATGTGAAGGAGGCTTCTTGTCCTTAGGCGAAGAAATTGCTTGCTTATTCCCATTTATCATGATTTTAATGTTAAAACTTCAAAAAAGAAGAGGTCTAGCATATTTAGATAGCTTTTTTTTTTTTCAATACCCAACACCACATAGCAATGACAGTCTATTTTAGATAGGTGTAAGGTAAGATAAGAGAAGTTTCAGTAAAACATTCGTAGATTAGACCAGTGAAAAGGGGAGTATGTTGACTGATGATATATTAGTAAGATTTATCACGTTACTTTTCCTTCAACTTTTAGTCATGCATGTTTTGCTTTGAAATACTGTGATGCAATAGTGCTCGCTCGCAGAATGAACAGTATATTTCATACCATATATTCTATTTCTATGCCTTCACATTATGAAATGTAGGAACTAATGTCAATGACACAACTGTATTTAGAATGAAAATCGTTAATATTAATAAACCCTTTTTATAGTGTGCTCAGTACACATAACAACGGGATGACTAAATTGACTCTTTCTCTCTCATTTTACAGGACTGGGTGTGCCCACCTTGTCGAAGAATCTGTAATTGCAGTTTCTGTCGGCGGCGAAATGGAAAGTCATCAACCGGCATCCTTGTGCACATAGCCAGAGATCAAGGTTTCTCAGATGTCAACTCATATCTTCAAGGGTGAGAACAATTTTCTCATGCTTTCATTTTACTGTGAGAGACCTCTTTTCCTGTTGAAACCAACTTATACTTAGAGTATTTGAACAAGATTCTCATCTTTAGTTTAATCATTTCGTTTATTTGACAAAGACGATGACAGTTCACAAGTGGACAGAGGAATAGAGAATAACACAATATTTATATTAATAACAAAGCATGAATAGCCTTATGGGCTAACATATAATACATATACATGTATACATACATTCCTACAGTATTGTCACTTAGTTTCAGGATTTTTATTCTCAATTTGTACAAATTTGTCATGTTTTTTTTACAAATTTGTCTTTTGTATATGTAAAGCACTCCAGATTTCAACAATCATAATCTAAATACATTCAAATTTCCTTTCAGAATCTCAAGATCACAATCCCAAATGGTCCTGCTCCATTCTTGATTTTAAAGTGTACAGCGCCTCGAGCTCATGCTAATGGGGATGATGCGCGTTAGAAATAAACTCCATTATTATTATTATTATTACTGGCATTACTTACTATTATTTCTATTACTATACATTGTGATGAAGAGACACAGATGTCTCTGTATCTCATTTAGAAATTCTTCCACAACTTTTTGTATTCCTCCCATATTATTGTTATACATGTATATGTTTTCTTTTATTCTCAACTCAAAGACAATACACATTTCTCGAATATGCTTGGATTATGGTGTATATTGTTTTTATTTTCAGTTTGAAGAAATAGCAACCAAAGAAAAGCACGACTTGACCAAGAAAGAAAACCATTTATTCTCCACCAAGACAAACCAAACTGTGGCATTGGTTCCTGTCTCAGACACCATTAGAACTACACATGCAGTACCCAGGGATGCCTGGAAAGTTCATTTTGTAAATTGTATACAGTATATAAAAAAAGGCTTATTTGTTGTGTAAAGATGTTTGTGTATGTGTCTTTCATCATGAAAATTTAAATAAAATGTGTATGGGTATTAGTTAGTAAATTGATCTTTTAGTTGAAAGCTTTTATTAGTCTTAGTCTTTGTCTTATCTCAACTGAAACTTAATTTAAACTATTCTGTCACAAATGTTTATATTGACAATTCCTCTTTTACATATATTTTTTTTTAAAAATAACAATGAGATCTTAGTAGGTAATTTTAGTTATGATGATACTATTTACAATAACAATAAAACCAATAATTTGTTCTCTTATTTTTAGAAGTCTATGAATAATGAAATGAGTGTAGGAATACTGAAATTAATAAACATATATTTTACGGGACTGCTTACATAACAAACTGCACCTGTTAAACAAGTTCTATATGTATGTCGTGTACAAAAATCTTGTAGTGCTTGTTTGTTAATGTTATACATACTACTCAACTACTGTTTTATGTGATAGTAATGACATGACAGGCAGACAACAATGTGATGTGCCAAAGATACCAAAAAGAAAACAAGAAAAACGATCTTTGTCAGAAAAAAAGTTTTATCGTTCTCATAAATCTTGTTACAGTAAAGCTGTGAAGTGAAGTGTATTGTATTGTGTTGTTCATTTTTTCCCCCTTCAACTTCAATTCAATATTATTAAAAAATAAAAATCTGATGTGTGTTTTCACCAGAGACTTGCTTGCTAGTCTTTACCCAAGACATTTCCATTTTACTCTTTTTTGTGTGAAAGAAAACAATATCAGTATCACTATCAGTAATAACTACCCTATAATTTAGTTTACTTGCTTGATATTCACAGTTTGGGCATTGTTTTTCAAGATGTTTACAGTATAGATCTAGTTTGTATTTTAGCATAAAGAACATTTGGTTGCGACAGGCCCTGAAACCATTCGAAATGTTGAACAAATTTGCCAATTCATTCTTTTACAGTTTGCAGGTAGATTTTTATGATATATCAAAGGTGTTCAAATGAAAATTGATTAGTTGTTGGCACAGTTCATAGATTCAACTTGTCAGAATGAGTTCATTGGGACAGGTAGAACAATACATCATGACTACGTGTATAAAATTTAGCATCATAATCATAAAGTGTTTATATTTCAAGTGTTTGCCTTGCTTACTTGTTCTGATTCTATTTTGATTTTTTTTAAAAACTAGTTACACTCATTCCATAGAATAAAAATAATCTGATGATGATGTCTTTTGAGTTGGAAGTGTTATAGTTACACATGTAGTTATGTTATTATACTGTACTACATTACATGTATTTACTATTACTGCTAGATTTGTCATTATGTCAGTATTCTGTTAATTTGTTTGGGGTTTGTTTGTTTTTTTTTCATACTTTTAGTAATATTGTTGTACACATGTAAAGTAACGGTTTGTATTCTAGACACATTTACTACATGTTCACACTATTGCAGTTCATTAATATTTTGTAGAATCACTACCACTTCACTACTCTGTATTGTTCATTCACATCAAATTCAAATCTCTTCAATATGACATTGTCAGTGCTGTTGTTTGGTGAATCGTATTGTTAATAAGGGTCTGCTATCTAAGTAGTGGTTTTCATATTATTTTAACATCAAATGTTTATGTTGTACCTATAAAACATGACCAGTTTAAGATGAATGGTTGTCATTTGATTATTAAAGTGAATACAATTTTGTGATTTCTTTTTAAAAATGATTTCGAGGAGATTGATGCTTGGTGTGAGTCATTAGCTTTCTTCAGTACATGTACTTTCACAAATTATTGAGTTGATTGAGCATTGGCATTCATCGAGTCCCTTCTAAGTATCCAAGCTTTCATAGTAAAATAGTAAATACTAAGAAACAGTCTTTTAGTCTATGCAAAATGTTGTTGCCTGGGGGAATGTGGTGCTATAGATATCACTATGTTCTCCACTTTGAGTCCAAAGACTAGTTCACAATATCCATATTCATAGATTATGATATACACACCAACTCAGGGTACATGTGTATTTCACATCATTCCCTGTGAAACTGAAAGCATACCTAATACATGTTTGAATAATAATGTACTTAGTATCTGTGCCAGCAAGTGTAAGCCGGCACTATACTATGACTGTTCACTATACATACATGACATGTGTGGAAGTAGTACAATGTACATGCAGTATCGGAGACAGATGTTGATACTTAGTAACTTATGTCCCACCTCTTACATGATCACTGTAATCGTGTCAATTGGGGTGTAGTAAAGCCAACTCAACTCTGTGACTAAAGCATAAGACAGTTCAACTACAACTGTTGTTTGATTTTGTCTTATCAATTGAATGCCAGTTATCTCACAGGCAATATAGCATAGCCACATAAGATAAACTCGCTTCAGATAAAATCCTGTTTTGTTTTGTTGTTTTCTAAGAAAAACCTTGCTTAAATAAATAGTGTGATTTGCCAGGGGAATTTAAACTAAAGTGACAAGACACATAAATCTACAATTCAATAGTAAAATAAAATATTGTAGAACATCAAGTCAAAACAGAATTTGATAAAAAAAAAATTCACAATTTTATTCTTGTTCATATATTATTCACAACACACTTTCATTCATGTAATTTCTTGAACAGATTGCACATTACATCTTGTTAAAATAGAAGTCATTGAGCCTATGACTGTGATCATTTAAGCTAGTTATAATTTAACAGCACCATACTACAGTACTACACTAGAGTCAAATTTAGGAACGCTGCCCTGCCGCCCTTTCTACCACATGAAAGCCTGTCAGAGCCTTTTACTGCTTAGCTATACTAATACTAATATTACTATTAGTATAGCGATACATAATAGAATGATCTATTGATAACATCAACAAGAGAGCGATAAAGTTTATCTGGCCGGAAGTGAGATGGGCAAACAATGGCTAACTATTCTTCTTTAATCAATACTGCATTGCTTGAACAGCATGACAAAAAAAAGCCTCTGAAATCTATGTCATCATACGTGCAACTAAGATTAAGAAACAACAAATTGATGATACATTGTAAATAAAGGGTAAAAAAAAAAAAAAGAAACTGATGAACGGAATATGATGAGTTGCACACTAAGCTAGTAGCAAGGTGTTCACCACTTACTGACATCAGTGATGTCGCAGTACCATTATAATATAACTTGTATTGACATGTAGAGTAGAGGCCATACATTTATGCTGGCAGTCTGTTCATTTTTATCTCTGATAAACTGAAGAAAACAAATGCAACTTACCATTGTACTCATCACATTGCAACAATGACACAATCACAAGCCAATATAATCATGAGAGGGATCAGTGATATACTTAATGAGTAGACTGGGATGTAACTCAAAGGAAAGAACAGGATGTGAAAGCAATACTAGTTGACCTTTGTAAAAACTACTACATAAAAGTTATAAAGCAGATATCCATTGAAAGGTTGGGAAGCAATGCAACAACCCTCTCTGTAAGTACATCTCAACAAGATACATTCATCATAATGAATGTAACTTCATCATAACAGAATTATTCAATGTCCACAATATCCACAGTTGTTGTATCACTGGAAGATAGAGCTCAACTGTTGTTTTCAGAAATACACACAAGAAAAAAAGGAAATTGGCTAGCAGTAGGCAGTCCAAACCCACTTCGTGCAGCAGCGCGCAGACAAAGAAAGTCTCAAACACACAATTTTCAGTTGTGGATTGATGGGGTAGTTTCCAATACAATGCCATGAAATAAATGGGAAAAAAGATCATTCAAAGGACTAAATGACTGTGTTTCCCAATTTTAGATAAGTAAGTGTTGAAGAAACTTCTATGCGAGGAAAGAAGACCACTGCTTAAAAATTAGCGACTGCCGAAAAGCGACGGCACCTTTGTCGAGCCAACATCATGTTCATTCATAGAGTTGTGGAAACTATGCCGTGTTATACATGTTCCAGGATTTAGCACACAAAGCTGCTCAGATAAAAAGCAATTGTTTTCGTATAACTTTGCCCGTGATTGGTTGAGAGAACGTGGCTTGATATAGCAGAATAAAGAAAAAAGCTGCTGAATTCTCTCACTATTTGTTAATTGAATTTCATTCAAGTTCATTTTCTTTTAAAATACAAAACCTTCGGAGGTTGAATATGCGTGGCCGAAATTCTATGGGTACCTATTATTATAGATAAAACAGTTTTCATCAAAAGGAAGACACTGGGTATTGAAAAATGTATCACTTTCCCTTCTATTCTCAATGAGGAATTTAAAAAAAAATATTCAGATGGCTATGGACACTAACTGTAAAGCCTATTATTTTCATTTTAACATGATATATCTTTACTTTATGGGTTGTTACAAATGCAAAAGGAACAAAAAAGGAAACAAATGATGTTGCAAGAGAGAACAACCTGTCAAGATAACATTCAGTAAGAACATTTTTTTATCATGCACCACAGAGTTGCTTCAAAGTGGGAGTGAATTTGACAACATTCTTATGGAACAAAAAAAAAGGAAAAATGATCACAGCCAAGGAAACTGCTTCATGAATAATGCAACTTCAAAGACTAGTGTTGTACTGAGAAGAGTGTCTCGCTCAGACTGGCCTACTGAGGTAGACATTGTCATCTGTGGCGGGCTGGTCAAGGGTATTCACATGGAAGAAGCCAAGTTTTGCGTAGAAATCAATCATGAACTTGCTGGTGGCAGGGAGCTCACAAAATGCTCCTTTTGAGCCACAGCTCTTCATTGCACAAAGTGCACAAGCCAGCAAACGTCTGGGAATGGAAGGGTCTTCAACTCTTGCTGGGAGAATGTTCATCCTCAGCACAGAAGGGTACAGTGAGTAGATGTCTTCTGGTAAGGAGCGCTGTTCACCATGGAAGCTCTGAATTACTTCCTGTTGACAAGCAGAAATGTATATAAATAAGTAGGAGACTCAACCCATTCTTTGCAAGAAGGGACAACAAGTATATATGGAATACAAAAGCTTTATTCGTTTAGCAGAGAACCTTGGCCTTGGTCATGTAGGCTACCATGTATGAGGATCGCAATTAAGTGAATAGTAGCCTACTAACTAGTGACAATATACTTGCATTTTTTTGTTTTAAAGAAGAAGAAAGAGAAAAAAAACATTTCAAAAGTTTACACTGTACATAATTACATGACTAATATAGTTGTGTAAGTCTTACCTGAACAGGGGAGGGGTTTTCGACAGACTCTTTTGGTTGTGGATACTTGTCACACATTTCAGGGATCCATGCAATTTCACTCTTTCTACTCAAATCCCTGGCGTCCACAGCGCAAACAATGTAGCCACAGACTCCCATGTCATCTTCAATTACAAAGCTGAACTCTGGGCAGATGGTCAGTATTTTACCAAGCAATCTGTGAAATAAAACAAGTATGACTGAGTAACATGGTCATGGCACATCATAAATTGAAAAAAAAACAAAAAACTTAATTTCTTATAAACATCATTGAAGACAAAACAATCAAAAATACATATATTCAAGTGATCTCATATCCAGATTCTCTTTACATCATGGTTGGGAGTGAACAATCAAAACAATTCTTATTAAAAGGGAGAGATTTTAACATGGATAGGATAGCTTCAACTGAATTGTACATTGTAGAGACTGGTACTGACTATTACAGATTGAAGACATCATAATAAAATTATGCTTTAACTTACTTGTCCCCCATCAGTGAAGGATGCTCAGGAAACGTGTCAGTGCCATCCATGCCGTCATTACATGTTTTTAAGCAGATGTCGTACACCACACTCTGAGAAATGAATATGAATTATAACTCCATATGATATTGTCAACTGGCGTATCCAGTACATGGGTGTTACCAACTGAAACTCCCCAATACTGAAATCAAATTGTATGTGATCCCCAAAGTTGGCCAATACTGAAAACAACCGCGGGTGGAACCCAAATGCGCCACCATGGTTGTGGCATTTCAGACCATAATTTGAACACAAATCACACCAAGCTCCCACAACATGCAAAATCAACTTTTGTCATATTTTCTATAAATAAATAAGCACTCCATTACACCGTGAAGAAGAGCGAATACAGAAACTTTTTTGCTGTACTCGCAAATATGGAAATCCATCAGGGTACGGAACGATAACACCCATGATCCAGTAGTTCATTTTAACTTGATCCAAAGTATGGTAGAAAAAACCCAACAAAGGGCTACTGGTCATCAAATGTATGGAGTCGAAGCATATACCTCACCCACATATAAAACATTTCACCTTATATTGAATATTTCACTTTCTTTTTTTTTTTATTATTTATAAAAAATTACATCTTGACAACACAGGATGTCGAGTAAAACGCGTAACCCTGGACTTGAAATACACCAAATCAATGGATATCAAATAATCAATTACCTCATCTTCCGGTTTGTATGGTCTCAGCGAGAAAGACTTATTTGCTATGTAGTCTGGAGGCTTGATGTAAAACAGGTCGTGAGCACTATCAATCGGCAAAAGCCGCTGTAATAAAGGCAAACATCATGATGAGAATCTGAAAGCTGGTAACAGTGAGTAAATGTGAGCATGGATATCCTGAAAGTAAACAAAAGCCATCGTTAGCATTTAATTAAGAGCGGAGAAAGATTCAAGAAGACAGAATGTCCACTTGGCTAAAACCTCCATCAACCGCTGAACAAAGCACTGCACCGATATCTCAGGGTGGGGGACTTACATTGATTTCTTCTCAGCTCACTCTTCCTCTCACTTCACTGGTTTTCATGTATGTTAGCCAATCTAATTGTGCTCTCTGCTGTCAATCACTAATGACCATTCTGATTCCAGCTAACAAATTGGGCCTATGAGTTGAGCAGAAAAGGCAAACACACAAAAGAGAGGAAATGATAGAAACTCAAAGATTGATGTTATTGTATTGTTAAATTGATAGGATTAGGATACAATGAAAGTTGTTTTGATTCCCAGTGAATGAATGGATCAATAAAAGTCCTGAGAATATTTATAAGTTCCAAGAACTTTGGAAGATATGGATGAGACAACAACAAAACAGAAAAAAAAACCAAGACCAGTACAGTGTTCATGTCAACTGCTACCTAATGCTGATGAAATAGATGGACTTGTGTACATTTGTATTACAGAATTCGAGAGTGACGTGTGAAGAAAGAAAAGATTCATTTTATAAAATGCTATCAAAGCATGTTGACAAGTTGAGAGAAAGAAACCAAAGCTTTCAGCTTTTGTAGGGTCAAATATAGAAGATGAACCATAAGATGGCAAAAGGATATCTTAAAACCAGAAACTCTCTTTCACTATGCAAAGTACACAATTCACTTTATACTGAGAATGTTACTACTTCAGAAAATGTGGTCAAAAGCATTTTCAACAGATGCACAAATATCTTGAAGCAACAGCAAAAAAACACATTTTGCTTCTTTTTTTAAAATCAGTGCTGTTGCACAGGAGACTTCAAAATCATTCCTCTTTATCTGTTGTTTTTTTTGTCATGTCAATTTTATGAAAGGTACTTCTCTACAGAATCTTTCATACCCAGTATAAAACCCTAGAACTGTTAAAATTGTTCGGAAGTGAGAGGTTGAGTTGTTCAGCTGAAAAGAAATTGTGCTGGAAATCAAGTGTCAGGATTAATTTGCTTCATGGACATAAGCTGCATGGGTGGTGCATTTCAGAGTGAGAGAAAAGTTCAGTCTTTCCATTTCAAAAGTATTTGTGAAAGACTTGGGCACATACTGTCATCCTTCACAAAGACTAAAACATAGCCATAAAGTATGTGCACCCAGCTTTTCATAATAACTGATGATAATCTAGCTTGAGGCAGTCCATTAAGCAAATCACATTAAGTATGAGCAAATGATGAAGATATCCCTTTTCTCCAAATGACACTCTCTCAGTATGTCTAAAGTAAGGAATTAAATAAACGCTCTTTACCATGTGAAATCAACTTCTTTCTGAATGAAATAAGTTGAATCCAAATGTCCAAAGCAAAGTCATCTTTCATGACATTTTTTTCTCAATAATGAAAAAGTGCGAAAAATATCAACTCTTTAGACATCCTGAGAGATTGTAGGTCATCCACATGATAACATTTCGGGCCAAACAGCCAAGCTTTCAATTAATAAAAAACAAGTTATTAATCAATGCATCACTTCATCATTTCACTCACACTATCCAACCTACTAGCTTTTACACACACAGCTAGTAAGATGGAAGCAATAAAATCAATGAAAATGCACCAGCACATTGTTGTATGAACAGTTTTGGGTGCATTTTCAAAGGATTACTGAATTTTCTGGAATCAAATAAGGGTAAGATCTGCAAAGCAGTGAGAGGGGAACCTGAGATAAAGGTGCATGTACAGTGAGCAGCAGCTGAAAGAAAGAGAGGCATTAATGCTGGTGGAGCACCCATCTATCTGAAGTCTCTCCCGACAGGCTTGGCATCACTTTGACTTTGAGTGAAAAAAATAATTTAATTAACAGAAAGAAAGGTATGATGTCCATCGTCGTGTATGAGGCTAAAAAAAGTTAACTTTGAAAATCATTATACATGTGCATCAGTCTGTTCATTCCTTTGTCATACATACTTGCAGCTCAACCTGTAGACCTCCTCTGAAAATCCAGGGTTCTTGATCACCACTCATAAAAGCCTCTTTATAGCCTTTTGAAAACCCTGCCATCATCAAGAAAAGATATGACAGGTCATTAGACTTAAACACACAATATTTTTAAAATGTATGTAACAAAACAAACATGATGAAATAAAAACAGAACACTTTTGCAAACAAAGCATGAATATTGTCAATCTTTTCCTATAATTTTTTATCTTTACTTCATATAAACTCCAGCTGCTTATTATCTCAAGCCATTTACTTCTTTAAGAGCAGATCATAATTTGACACTTATTTGGACTCAGGAACTGCCATCAAAGAAAGGGAAATTTGAAGCAATGAAAATAAACATTGATACTCTCACCTGCCTCTGAGACTGAGAAACTTCTTACGTCAGACTTATTCCATGTAGAAACGAAACAAGACAAGGACATCATACAAACATTTACTTACTGATACCAGTTGTTTTTATTAAATTCTTTCAAGGATCATGGGTCCCTGTATGGATCAGTACAGCTTTCATTTGGATTTGGATTTGGTGAAAAGACTGATTGAGAATACTTTCATTTTTATCTGTGTTTTTCAAAAGCCGGAAAAAAAAAGAAGAAACTGATGAGCGTTTTGCTGCAAACAAACATCAATTTCAGTTCCTTAAATACAAGTTGTAATCGAGTCTACACATTTCTTGTTCTCTAATGTGACGCAGTTCGTGAACTCTTCAACCAAATCCAAGAAAATTCATTTCAAAATATGTTAACAAAAGCTCAAAACTCCTTAAATGAACCATTAATGGATTTGTTCCAAAACTTGACCAAACCAATACCAATAGGGGTATGTTCCAAGAATTTTGAACGGGTCATTGAAATTGGAACCTTGAGCTTTCAGTGTATGATCAATTTGTAATGAAAGTGAAGCACCATTCTGTGAAAGCATTCACATCACAATTTCTTAGGGGAAAAAAAAAGTAAGAAAGAAATAAAAGAATGATGGAGAAAAAGAAAATCATTTTCAGTCTGCCAGTGATACTGATAACTTCACAAATGCTGTATGGTGGTTAAGCACTAATCAACCTTTTTCATTTACACAGTAACAGTCAACGGAGGAAAATTCAAGTTCTTCAAAGGGAAATATTTCATTTGGTAATGTCAAGTTATGGGTCACATTTGTTACTTGTCATTTCTTTACTACTTTTTTTGTGTGCACTAATTGGTATATTTCCACTTCATGGGGCAGGGGACTTTCTGTTTGCAGACAAACATGGTTCTTTGTTTTTCTTTCCAGTTTGGCTTACACTTACACCATACAAACATTTGTGAATTCACATTTGTTCCTTCTTGAAGGCACTACACAAGCTATTTGGTAGCTTCTTTAGTTGTTTTCTAAAGAATGGTGATGCTTTCACAGTTGGCCCACACACCCCATTACTGAAAAAGTCGAAAAAAAGGCTTGACCTGCTAAACTGCTAAATCAATGAAAGTGTATTAATATTACAAAATGAAAGCTGTACTTCATAAATAAAGCCATGATTTGGAGATTATGTTCTTTCTTGTGAAACCTTAAAACAAGAACAATAAAGCACACATATTGCCTACATGTAACACAGCTGTAAGTCTGTTGAGCCAAAGGATGAGTTGCATGACCCGTTGCTGGAACAAAGAAGGAAGAGAAGGGTAATCAGATCAAATGTTAATATGGAGGAATGAAGAAATGAGGCATGGAGCAAGTAAAAAAAAAACACTTTAAAAGTTAGAAAATCACCCAATCGCTGACAGAATAATACTTTACAGTTACAGGCCCCATACAAAATAAATGGGTGACATCGGCCCGAGTGACCTTCATCTTCAATTCGCTTGATACCAATGAACAAATTGGCCATATAATTTTTCATAACACAAGCTCTTTTATTTGAAATATAACCATTGCATGGCGCTGTTATAGGAAGGAAAGTTAATTTTTACCGGGCCAGACTCAAAACAATGAGTGAAATGAAATCTCTGTGATGCAAAAGGCCAAATAGCTGTTTTCTTGAGCATGTATTTAAGTTAAACCCCCTGCCCTCAAAATACCTAGCCACTGCACGTAGACTTTGCAAATCTTTACAATGCTGACAAGATCCCACAGATAGGAATACATGTCACACATGAAAGATTTGTTTGGTCCTGAAACCAGTTTCTTGAGTAGAAGTATAATGGTGTCTGCTTTCTCTTCAAATTCCTCAGCTTGGTGATGCCATTCTGTGGTCTGAAAGATCAACAACATTCATCATCATTACAATCTTCTTTCACTGTTAATAATGCCAGTCTTATTTTTTCTATACAGGACATTGTTTTTATTAAGTCCTGTAATTTCCTTTTGATGTCAGGTCTTAAAGGCCATGTCTTGAGTCTTAATTTTTAAAAATATTTTGGGCATGTCATCATTGCGATCAATAATAATGAGTATTTTCCTAATGATTAATGCTGGCTTGGTGTCTTGTCTTTGATTACTGAGAGAACAAAAACAAAAAACAACATACACTACAGAAAAGTCTCAAGTCATTAAAAAAAAGACCAGTCATCAAAAGCTAAAAATAAGTCAGATGATAAACAGTAAGAAGAGGATGGAAACCCCATGTTGTAAACTGCTTTCACAGAACATGGTATGCTAAACAAATAGCCAATAATGCATAGTATGGTTACTGTGTTTCTACACACAAAAAATTGGTCTTGCGACAAGGAGTAAGGTATTTCCAATGCAGTGTGAGTGATATATTTAAAGTACTGGAAACATTGAACCAAATTACCTCAAAAGCACTGAACTCGGAGAGGGACTTCTTACAAACAGAGGCAGAATTTTCTCTAAGCCAGTGTAGTGTCTGCAGGAGGAAAAGTCCTTGTGTGCCATGCTCAAATGGCATATAAAACAGATCTGCCAGGAGAATGAGGTCTTCTTGTGAAAACAAGTCACTTTCAACATGAAATTCAATGCGCTCCATTTCTGCACTTTCCACCTGCATCAAACTGTCCGAGGACGTTTGTTTGACAAGCTTGTTGGAGAATTCACTGTCTGACCCATTTATATCAGCTGATGGCATTGACACTGTACTCAGGGCTACATGGGGACCATCTGAGTTTTCTGAGGAACAGGGGGTAGCCACATCCATGGGCTCTAAGCCAGATGTGGCATCTTCTGAGATGGAGTCGGAGGGCATGTCCAGCAAACTGTTAACTGGCAAACTCGGTGGCTGTAGGAAGGTGGGGATAGGCTCTGGCACATGAGCTGAAGAGTGGATGGTGGGCAGGGGATTGATGCCAGCTGAAGTTATGGTTGAAGTGGTGGATGCTGTGGTCATGCAGGTTTTGATCACATCAGGCAACGGTAGCCCTGCTGGTGGGGATGCTGGCAAGTAAGGAACAGCTGGTGGCACTTGTGGGGGCTCCAGAACTGACGGGTCCACACACGGTTGGGCTGCAAAAGGAATTTCTTGAGGGGTGGGTGGGTTACCTGGAGGAAAGGGGGCAATGCCTGGGGGTATGGAAGGGTTTCCAGGGAGGCATGAGGGCACCCCTGGTGGACTGGAAGGAGGAGGTGAGGGAGGTAACATGATTGGTGGTCCCAAAACTGGTCCTCCTGTGGGGGAGACAGGGGGTACACTGTTCGGTACCCCGGGAGGAAGGAATGTTGGGATCACTTTGGGATAGGGCTGACGTGGTGGTTCCCGAGGACTGTGAATCTCTGCCAGCCAATCAGATAATGCCTTTCTTAAAGCCTTCTTAGGCTGATAGCGCAAGTCAATGTGTGAAGGGAAGTCATCATCTGAGCTGAAATCACTTTCTGTTTCAAGTTTGATGTCTGAGGCTATTGGACTCAATCGACCATCTGAAACATAGAGAGAAAGACCTTTGGAATCAATGTATAACTTTATGGATAGCATTTAACAATTCAACTCCAGCCCCTACAGCACTTATGACTGTCTAATAGCCAAACAATACTGTAGAAGCTGCAGCTAAAATGTTTTCAATGTGCAAAATTAACACAAATTAGCTTGTAGTAACATAAAAAAGACATCAATACATCTCTCACTGTAATTGAATGTAGTAAGTTGTTGAACCTAAAGCAATAGGATTTCTTAGCCAATTTGTTATGTTTAATATTTGAAAAAGGCTTTGAATGTTTGTTTTTTTGTTATTTTGACATTCAGTTGCGATTAGTATTAGTCATGTCAAAAAAGTGCTGATAGATTCACAACAACTGTGAATCTATCTGCACTTACACAAAACAAAAATTGGAAAAGCTCAAAAGTTCAAAAACGAGGAGAATCCATTTGATTTTCATGTCCACTTGTCAAAACTGCAAAAACATTGATTCATTTCACAGACGGATGAACTTCTCTTTTCCTTGTCTTCTCTAGTTTCGAAAAATACATTCGGTTTGTTTCATGTCTGAGATTTTTCAGTCCTCACAGCCGACAGGTTTCAACTAGCGATGGTGCTACTTTTACCAAGAATACATTTCATTTGTTGGTTTTGTGTGGAATCGGCACATTTTCCATATACATTATTGCATGATAATCTCTCTATTATTGTTTAGCACAATGACATTTTGGGTTATCAGGCCAAGGACATGAAAAATATCCGCATCACATCTGACAGTAAAATCAAGAAATTTTAGTAAATTTGTTTCTGAATGTTATTTATTTAACTCATTGTATTTGTGTGTACTTCTTCCTTAGCCTTGATGTCATTTTTTTTTTTATAATAAGGACAATAGCTACCACACTTAATGACTTTTTGCACTAGATCTAAATTTTCATGTCCGCTCACCTCGCATCACATACGACAGTAAATATCAAGAAATTATAGTAAACTTGATGTCTGAATTATATTTTTTTAACGCATTATATTTGGGTGGATTTCCTCCTTAGCATTGATGTCAATATTTATTATACGGAACATAACTAGCACAATATGTGTCTTTTTTCACCAAAATGCCATGTCCACTTACTTAGCATCACATCGAACAGTTAACTTGAAGTCTGAATGATTTTTTTTTACACATTATATTTGAGTCGATTTCAATTAAAAGGAACACACGTACCAAACTATTACTTTGAAATTTGGGCACACTTTCGTGTCCACCATCACACCCGACAGTTTTGGATTGGCGAGGCAAAAAGGATGTAAATATGCCATAAGTGCTCAAACAATGTTCGCCTTACATTTTTTATGAGCTCCTGGTATTGAACTAACACACAAACATAGCTGACATGTGAAGAAAATAAAATCAGACTGGTGACACATAATGATAGGGTGCGACCTTTTGTTACAGGCTCAAATATACTTACTGTTGATAATATCTTTCTTCACGCCTCCTGGATTGGACTTGCACCACTGACCAAGAGTGTGAATGGCCATGAAATTTGCCTCAAACTCTGTGTTTGGATTGGTCATCACACCATTGATGTAAGGAATGACCTCTGGTGACCTGCCATCATAGGCTCCCAGAAATATCCTTCTGGGGTCATAGTCATTGGCATGGATGTTGTCCCATATAACGGCGGGTCTCTTCAAAACAGATGCTATTTCCTCTAGGGAAGCAATAGTCAATTTCTTGCTAACCACTCTGGGACCTGAAGAGCCATACCAAAAAAAATAATGAGACATGTTATGAGCTCAGTTAGTCCTCCATGTAAAAAAAAAAAAAGAGGAGATGAGATAAGAAATCAACCTTTTCATTTTTTCAACAGCCACATCTTAATGAAGGTCAACAACAAATATCCATTCACTACAACTATACTGTAAAGCAGATGTAAAATAATGATGATTTATTCCTTCCAAACTTGAGATGGTGCACACATCTTTAATTTTGTTAAAACTACAGAAACATTTTATTCAACTTGAAACTCAAAAAACAATTGTAGAGAAACACACATAAGTGTTTCTCTCTTGCTAAATTATAAGCATGGGCGGAAAAGATATAAAACCCACCAGTCCACATGATATCAATTCCAGGCAACAGCTTTGATCCAATGGTTTTCAAATACTCTGAGGATGACACGGTCGGCACTGCTCTCGATGCACAGTACTCTGATGAAAAAGGTCAAAACAGTGTCCTCTCATGTTATCTTAACTCTGTGCACAAATTCAAAGGAAGAAGTAAAAATACTTTAAAGACAACACAATTGTTTCTGAAACCATATCAACCTTCACTTCTCCCATTCAATGTCTAATTGAATAACAGAAAACAATACCTGAAGGGTTTCCCAAAAAATCTAGAATTGAAAAATGAGATAAGGCCTACATGTGTACAGCTTTCAATTTAAATGTGAATTAAAAATATGAACTAAACAGCACTAAGAGTTAAAAGTATTAAATCAGTTTTCCCATTAGATAGGGATTATGCATAGAACATTTCATAATACATTCAGAAGCTCACCTGTTGGACAAAATAGGAAAAGCCTTGGCTGATCCAAGTGTTGATAAACTTCATTAGACACTGACACTTGAGCTGCACCAAAAGACTGAAAAGCACTTTTGTCTGCTTCAGATAATTCAGGATCAATATCGTCAAAGAGAACAGCAAATGCGTCACAGCCAAATGTTGCAACCTGAAATATAAATGAGGAGTATTATAGAGTCCAACTACAACAACAACAAAAGTTACTTTCATTCTTGATCTACCTGAACATGCCTTACTGTTACAGTTGTATTATTCCAGCATCTAATTAATATCATACATGACATGAGGATTTCATCAAAGGTAAGAATATGTATTAACCCTGTTACATGGCTATCAAGGTATCAAAACAAGTTTTCCCTATGAGGACATATACATTGATTATAATGCATTAATACACATTCTATGTTTTTGATATTTCTTTGACAAACTGCTATTTACCTGCTCCAATTTCCTTTTCAAGGCTTGTACATCTTTGATATTAGAAAAAGAAATATCAAGCCCAGGAGATATTGCATAAACAAAGGTCACACCCTTCTCCTTGGCAGCAGTGATGAGAGTAGTAAGGTTATCTGTGGATACAAGCAAACAATACAAAATAATAATAATAATAATAATAATGAATTTGTGTGGCGCTAGAATCCACCAGGGGTGCTATATATGGAGCTTCACAAAGTCTAAAAAATAAAAACAGAAAAATCTCCCATATTTCACACTCCTCAACAATCTGTACATTACTGGAGGTAATAAGCTCTTCTAAAAAGCAGTGTTTTCAATCGCATTTTGAACTCTTCCCTCAGGCAGTTCCAAAATACTCTCATTTAGAGAAAATGGGTCTGTCAATCTCAACCCAGGCAAAGGAAAATGTTGTTTGTTTTGTTTTTCAGCTAATACTAATAGTTCTATTTCTAGTGGAAAACAATCAAATAATGATTGAAATTCAAAGCTACATAAAACATTCAAACTATTCACACTTATTAATTTGAATCAAAATGTGAAGTTGATTTACAAGCAATATTAATGTCAAAATTCAAATGGTGCAACAGAAAACATAGGCTTATTCTAAACTGTGTGCACAAATTGATTGAATATCATGTCTAGAAAGGTGAAGTTCACTGTTGATTACTCAATTTTGTAATCAAACTTTAATGATTTATATCATTTCATTTAAGATAACAAACAGAAACATTGAATAGGCTTAAACAAATCCTTACCAGCCTCTTCCACTGAGTACAGATCTCTCCAATAAGCTCTGTGCTTGTAGTCATCCTTTGGCGCATACATGTATGTGTTCAAGCCAGTCTTCTGCATCCTGAGTAAAACAGTTTTGTTCAAGACCATAGTCTTAATAAAGACTAGCAGAGTTTCTTTAACATAAGAATTGACTTTAAAAAAGACAAAATGCTTTGAAAAAGTGGTTATATGCCTTTCAAAGTTGAGTAATTTATCAGTATCAGGAAAACTATTGAGTAAGTTGTGAGATTTAAATTTAAAGACTACCCAGAAAGTAAAGTATAATATAAAGCAACCCAACTCATTTTGTCCAGTCCTGCAATAATTACAGAGAAAGACAATCAAACTAGCGAACCATTAGCTGAACAGAGACACAAGCTTCAACACATATCCTACAGGATATTGATATTGAACACTTAAAAAGAGAGATGAATCACAGTCTTTGTATTCTTTACAAAACATTAAAATGACATTAGGCAAACAAAAAAACATACCATGAAAACATAAGTCGCCTTTGCTCTGCACTCCATGGTCTTCCATAGAACCCTGTGAAACAAACATATTTTCGGCATGAGTATGTAAGGTCCAAAAGAGAAATACAACACAAAATTAATTAGTAATTTTAATTTGCTTTTTGAAATTTACATGAACTACAAAAGTCCATTTTCTTCTTCTTCAGTGACCCAACGATGTATGGGCCTTCGCCTTTCTGTCCAGACAAAAGTCCATAAACTCAAAGGTCCCTCTTTGACCACATTGAGTTCACTGACTAAAAATACACAACATAGTGAATGTCAATGACTGAATGTATTGTATTCAATGCAGTCACAAGATCTGATCCCTCTGGACCAGACAACTGATGTGTGCAATGAAGTCTTCGAGTTGATAAAGAAGAATAAATAATGTGTAAGGCCCTTTGTAAAAAAAAGAACCCACCCTATCCATGACCAGTTAATAGATCTAGATCTAACATGTTATAATATCTCATCTGCGACTGTGTGTCGGTCGATGTTCTCCTTCGATGTTTAGAGCCCAAATGATTCTGTTTACTCATTTCATTACTGTGCTTTTCTGCCACCGCGATCTGGTGTGCACCGCAATTTACATCACCCCTAACAAACCAACTCCTCGCATGCCTGACCACCTTCTGTTGACATTGTCACTCGAGTATTCATGGCTGGGGCCGCTGAGATTGATGAGAAAACTCGCATTTTTTGACACTTTGACTTTGAGGATTTTAAAAATAACTAACAGAATTAAATAAAGGCATTACAGACTGAGTCACATTGCGCGATTGCAAAAGTCCTCTGTATGAGTTATGAGGCTGCAGTCATAATTGGAAGAACATTTCAGCAGTACCGGTACCAGGTATTCCATTAAAATTTAAAATTGAAGGGTACTACATGGTACAAACCAGAGATGGGGGGGGGGGGCTATCTTTGAGTTTGAGTTTAGCTTAGACGATTTCTTAATGTTGTCTGGAGCTATGAATTACGCATTTTAAGAGACGTTGCCAGAGCCAACGATATATAGATCTAGATCTATATGCCGAATCTATACTATTATCAGTATCTAGATCTAAATTAATATATGGCTGCCTATGATCGGACACAAATTTTATATACGGACCCGTGAACGCAGGTAGCCTAGCCGTAATTTAAATATTTGAATTTGGGACTGGTTACCGACAGCGGTCCCTGGTGGTGTGTCATTTTTCTTTTAACCCTAACCCTTACCAAAAAAATGACACACCACCAGGGACCACTGTCGGTAACCAGTCCCTGCTATTTTGCCTGCTGACATGTGATGGGTGAAATTTCGGTCCAATCCAGGTCTGTATAGGCCCTATAAAATTTGGTATAGATCTAGATTTGTATGATTGGACACGGGGGCGAATGGACACCGTTAATTTATAAATAATGTAATAATATCATGATGATGCAATGCAGGCCTCTTTTCATCCAGGGACATGATAGGCCTAATGATAGATAATGATTGATTGGTACTTGTTGGGATCTGCGGTCCCGTTTGTTTGCGTGTCCGCCATGTTGGTTACCAAGTAGTATGTCCAGATTTCTGGCGAAGTCACATTACAAGCCAAATTAGATTTTGCCGGGTCTTACCTACTACTACACTAATAAAACGAACTTGAATGCTTTTATTTCCGTTATTTGTTTGTTGTATATATTCACTTGCTTTTGTGTTTTTGGTGACTTCACTTTTTCGTTATTTACCACCCAGCACAGTTGTAGCCTGCATATTCTGCAGGTACCACTCGAGTCTGCCCGTTTTGTTATTTACCACCCAGCTCTAGATCTCTAGATCTAACATGGATACACATGTTTCACTACTTAGGCCTCCTACCACTACCACCCAACTCTTCCCTTTTTCGTTATTTACCACCCTCAGTGCTATAGTCCTATCCTCTATCTTCAATTTCACAATACAGATAGAACGAGATAGCATTGAGGTCTCGAGTAGCCCTGACCGTCTGATTGAACTCTTGGTGAACCCGATGTAGGCCAGTAGTGTGTTCTGGTATG
>JAUELK010268170.1:0-15677 GCA_031471215.1 Gastropteron pacificum | reverse complement strand
TAGGCGGCGGAAATTTGTCTTGGCCTAGATCTAGAATCTAGGTCAGCTTGAGAAAACCCGGCGGAAAATAATCAAATTTGGTTATTTTCCGCCTGACGGAGAATACTCAAATTTGGTTATTTTCCACCCGGCGGAGAATAATCACAGCCATAAATAAGGGCAGGGACTCGTACCTAAAAAACCGCCGAGAGCCACATTGAGGCTCCCCGCTGAAAGTGACTGAGAATACTATATACACCGCCACCAGATTATTGTCAGCCGCAGTGACAATAATAGGAGGCACATATCTCTGTATTATTGGCACAGATCGGGACCACAGACTATCATTCACTTTAACTTTAAGCGATTGTTCAAATAAAGCGTGTTCACTTTAATAAGGCGGACTCCACTGTAGATCTCTATAAAACACAAAGTCTAGTCTAGATCAAATTGGAAGGACTTCCGAACATTGTCGCAACTCATCTCATCTCGTGTTGATTATGATCTGATAGTGATAGAAGAAGAGGTGGTCAATCCTAACCCTACACAGTGTCCGAGCCCCCACTCTAATCCTCTGATTTAGGGGAACCCACAAATCTCTATTTTTTAAGTAGATCTAGTAAATTAGTTCAATAATTGGGTTTGACCTCTCTCTTGCTTTTTTTTATTGAAAATGTGTAATATGACATTCTGTGTTTCAGTGAAAGTTGGAGGAATGCGAGTGGTCCAGCACAAGAAAGAGGAAGGCAAGGAGGTGGCTGCAATGACAGCTGAGGAGCAAGAGGAGTTTGGGTCGGGGTGAGTTTTTTTTTATCTCCTGCAACAGTGCACATCTTGATACGATACCATAGACGATAAGACTGGACACATCGCCGAAATCCAGACATTTAGTGCACCGTGCAAAACCCAGCGATGGCTTCTTCTTCTTCTTCCAATTGTGACTGCAGCCTCATATACAGAGGACTTTTGCAATCGCGAAACTAACTAAAGTAGACAGCCCTAAAAGACTGCCCAGGGCGGGGTCAAATGTTGGTCGTGGGCGGCCCTGGAAGACTGCATTGTTGATGTAATTGATACTTAACGAGATTAATTATCTCCGTTAGCGTCATAATGCAAAGCTCCAAAATTGCTATTAGTAAAGATAAAGAAACACCACATTTAATCGTCTCAGTCTGAAAATCGGACGTCTTTACAAATGATTAAATTTTAACTGTGTGTTTTAGAAGTGCAATATTTAAAAAAGAGCTAGGTTACATGTTTTCACTTAATTTTCAAAAAAAAAACTTGCTTATTTACCTTGTAAATGCACCCTCAAGTTGAAAAAAAAAAGCATTTGTACTTATACTTATATGATAAAAAAGAAGACAAATCAAGGTGGGAAAATGCGATTGTTGTAAAGCATGGCACATACATGTTTTCTTTCAGCCAATCAGGTAGACAGCAATGTAGACACATCTTATTTAAGAGTTGTGTGAAGCGACTACTGCTCGTTTTAAATTTTTATGGTGCCCGTTCTTAAAAACTCTAAGAACCCAGTCCGCCTACGAACCTGTTTTTCTCCACTCCCGAGGGGTGGGTTCTTAGGCGCTGACCACTGTTGTAGTATGGCTGTGGTCAGGTTAATTAATAGCTTTCAGTCACTCGCAAAGAAGACGGAGCTATTCATTGAGACAACCGACTTTGACATCTGACAGGGAGAACGAAGAAGAAGAAGTCGCTCGCTGCTTTCAGTACTCATCTCTTATTTGCTTTTGCACTCAGCAATTTCAATGTTGTGAACTTCCTATTTAAAAGAGACCTCAAGATCTACCTTTTCACAAAGTGTGTGCTGTAGGAAACATTGGTGCTGTTGCTAGTATTGTAATGTGTACGAAAATTACTTATTTTGATTGGTGACTTATATGAAATGAATGACCACTGTGTACGAATGTGATTGTAATTTAAGTTTGTTTGTACATGTATGATGTATTGTGCTTTAAATTGTGGTATGCCTTGAGCCCACTTTGTGGAGTAAGTGTACGGTATAAATAACCAGTTATTATTATTATCATTATTATTATCATAATAATAATATTGTAAACTTAATTGTTAACTTTGTTATCACTTCAGAGAGCCCAAGGCTGACTCCCATCATCAATCTATGCTGATTTCTGGAGCTGCTACCAAGGTATGGTTATAGTGTGGATGCAGTGTTCTTCCCTCTTTGCATGGAATGCATGTTGCTAGTGAATGCCAGTGGGAAGCTTACTTACATTTCTCTCTAGTCTCTACCTTTACACCTCTGCCCCATTTTAAGTGTCAAAGAATGAATATCAGTAGTGAGCATTTCACAACCTGCAGGAACATATTTACTTCAGTCATTTCATAATACATCGCATTTATATTGCGCATTTCCATTCACATGAATGCTCAAGGCGCATTTTAAACAGGTAATGTACCAAATAGACAAGTTTTCAAAACATGTACATGTATATAATATGGTACTTAAACTTGAATAATAATAAAGAGTATAAAGTGCAGCATCGTGAGGAGGTACAAATTGATGTAACAAGAAACACGCTAAGTGAAAGAAGTCCAGTTGTGGCACACTCTTGACTAGATTTGTAGTAATTAAAGAGTATTTTTATAAAGTCAGCTCTAAACGATGATTTACTGAATGTTTGAAATTAAATCTTAAAAATACTCTGCAATAATCTGCATTGGCTATGATATTACATTTTAGCTTCTTCGTGGCGGGCAGGATCAACTTTTTTCTTTTGTTCTGTTCTTGTTTATCCTATCATGTTTGTCTGTTTCACTCAATCCATTGTTCTGTTGTCCAAGAAGGTTGAGGCTGTCAAAGTAAGTTTTCAGATCCTTTACTTTTACCCCTTTACCAAATGCTTTTGGGTTTTTTCTACATTGAGCTAAAAGCGAGTTTGTTGCTAATGAGATTATACCACCAGTATTCTTAAGTCTACTAAAGGTGTTTGACAGTTAAAATCAAATATATATATATTATTTTACTGCGTCCTCTGCCCTGCAAAGATTATGCTACTGGCCTATACAGAATTACTGGCTTGTAATAATGATAAAGAGTATTTGTTCAGCGACGATCCCACAGTCTGCTCTAAGCGCTTATCTTCAGTAATAAATTATAACGTGCGCTCAATGCTGAATTTGAAAAGCAAATAGGTTTGTACCATATTTATGCCCACCCTTTTTTTTCCTCTTTTTTTTTTTTTTTTAAAACCTGAATGCTGCTACTATTATGAAGAATAGTTTATTGATCTTTCTGAACCAGACAGACTACTTTTTAAAGAACTATTTTGCCTTAAAAAATAAAAACACTACTTGCTTCTCTATTGTCCTTCATTTTATTCTTGAAAAACTATTGTGAATTGCTTAAACAGGTATGGTCTTGTTCTAACGGGTGCCACTATAGCCATGTTCTACTGTAGTCATTGAGGAGATGATACTTCTTTGGGGGAAATAATTATCTCGGATTCATTTTTACTTTCATTTCTAATCCTGTATGTAATATACTACACTACTGATCCACGTTTTGTTCCTATCCTCAAATTTCCATTTGTTTAATGGATACTTTTAATCTCAGTCCCCTTATTTTTCATAGACCAGTGCCCTTTTTTCTTGTTAAAGCCTGAATTCAGGTTCAACAGTTTTATTATATATTTAATATATTTTGATGGCTTGTCATCAGTGTATTTTGTTTATAACAATTAGGGTTGTATGTATATTTAGCTCCTATCCTAAAAGCTCTAGGCACTTCACAATGAAAGTCATTCAGGTACAATACAAGTGGCCTATAAAAGTAACGTGAACAAACTATAGTGAATACAAAAGAGGTGTATGAAAAGACCGATCTCATAGAAAGTTTTTGTTTTCTTCTGTAACCAACTTAGGGCCTGAAATGCGGAGACTGGCCATGTTGTGTTGTTTTTGTTTTTCGTCTGTTTTGTCTAAAAGTGCCTTAGAGCATACAGGCCCAGCTCATGATGATGGATTTGTGCGCTCTACAAATGCATATCCAGTAAATATAAACTGTTTTTGTTTTGTTTTGTAACCAACCAGCTTAGGGCAGGCCGTGTGATAAATCTAACTCAAGCTGGGGCGGTCTAGAAATGTCTGCAGAAAGATTTCACTTTTATTTATCTATATTGACACGCCCAACCCTTTTCCATATCCCAAGCACCACCTGGGTATATAGGCCTACTTATAGATCTAGTTGGTGGGTTCATTTAATATTGAACACTTTGAGTGATATGAGTTTTGTTTCCTTGTTGATTTATTTTACCTGTATAAATTAGTGGCCATAAAACACTTTGAGTTTGCTGGAGAGGGGTGTAAAATGTTATGTAAATGCTATCTTTTGTCTTCTAGGAATTGTTTTTCTTCTGGCATTTACACATTATATTTTAAAATGACCTTTCTTTTCTTAGAAAGATTGATGATGCATCAAGAGAAAATGAGAATGAATGTGTTATTTAAAATTTTGTTTTTACTCATTAGTCAATAATATTTACTCAATCATATACAGTACAATCTTAAGTTGTGCTCTCATCATTCATTATGTAGACTATGTTCTAATCACTCTTGATAAAACTTGACTTTTAGAAAAACATTTTTTTTTATCATTATTATCAATTAAGCTCTTGAACTTTGTGTTAAACCTTTTGTAGTTTTATTGTCCTTCCAGTGTTGGGCGACAAGGGGTATTATTAAGTGAGGTGACATTATGTCTCATATGATATATTATATGGCCACCCAGTTCTATACAAGTCTTCAACATATCATATTCCACTGTATTATGTCGGATCTACTTTATATTCGGACCCAATTTCTTAAATTTAAAAAAATTTATTGACATAGTCATAGTGGCTCAAAATTGCTTTGAGCTCGCCCTACAGAAGGTGTAACGGTTAAGACTTTTATTGGTGATTATTAGTCATTTCGATGGTGTAACTTTTATATTTTGTATGTATAACATATTGAGTACCTAGCTAGTTGGCGATTTTTTGATACATTATAACATGATAATAATAATAATAATAATAATAAAGTGTATTTATAGAGCGCTTTTCCCAAAGAAGGCTCAAAGCGCTGTACAATTTTTCACATTGAATGCAAAGGACATGGGGACAAGCATGATTACAACAACAACAAATAATGCACTCTTTAGCTATTACAACTTCACGCATACTGAACAAATACTGTTTAGAATCAATGCTACTGGCAGCTGACGACATATATGACACATTATCTTCTCTATGTACGATTGAGTACCTAGCTAGTTGGCGATTTTTTGATAGTAACATCTTCTCTATCTGCGATAGGGAGACAAAGATTTCACAATTTTTTAATAATAACATTACACATCTTCTCTAATCTACGATAGGGAGACAAAGACTTCACCACGCAGGCTGTCAAGAGCTACCATGACAAGCCCCAGCCCACCCACGACACTCGCCCCAGGCCTGCCAAAGTCAACCAACACATCAACCAGCCCAGGTAGATCTCCAGAGTCTCAGTTAACCGAGACCAGGGGAGGATGGTGTAGCAAGACTGAGATGCTGTCATGTCACACTGAGAGGCTGTCATGTCACTGACACCCCTCTGAGTCCCCCCGGTACACGTCCATGAGATGCGAGCGCGATTTCTGCACTGTTGAATGCTGCCGCACAAGGGCAAACTGGTGTATCTGTATTTGGTGTCACGGTTAATTCAATATTAATATAGCTTGTTCATCTCTCAAGAAAGGAAAGACGATAATTCTAAAGAAAATGAAATTAATATTGTAACGAAAGGAAATTAATTTAATATTAATATGGTTACGAAAGAAAAGGAAATTAATATGGTAACGAAAGAAAATGAAATTGATATGGTAACGAAAGAAAATGAAGTTAAATGAATGCAGCATTGGATCGATATAGAGAATGTGTCTTTAAGCTTTGACTGTCCATCTTAGGTGTCTTTGAATTCCATTCATAAGACAAAAGTGCTTTGTTAATTTGCCATTCGAGAAAGCATTACAAAATTATACAGGACTTGAGACCTGTCATTGAAAACGAAGAAGAAGATGAAGAGAACGAAAGTTAAATGTATTTAACCGAACAGTCAAATACATCAGATACACCACTTTACCTTTGTAGGGCAGAAGGAATATTTGTTGAAAGTGTTGCTTGTTTTCTTTATTTTCTTGGTTGTGTGTGGTGTATACATTTGTTGGTTTGGTTATGTTTGTTGTATCCATTCAGTTTGATTGACTCGTTGTATATTGATTATCAATCTTGAAGTCTTTCTCCCCATACAAGGTATTCTAGTTTGGAGAACTAACAAGTAAACAGATAATTAGTAGTGTTGTTTGGTTGCACTTCCTGGTTAACTTTGTCTACCCAGTTAAGGAAGTCTAGTCGACAAGGTTGGTTTTGGGATTCTTTCACATTATTGTCCATCATAGATACTTACAGTGTGCATTGTTTGAATAACATTTCTCTGTCTCTTTATAACATTTCTACATTTCTAAATCAATTTAGATTAGATTCAATAATGAACATTTGGTGTTGGTCACATTTTCATGTCATCATATCAATGTGTATTCCCCTAGATATACTAACTCACACACACAACTAAATTTACATTTTCTGTCCACCCTAATCCATTTTCTCTTTCCTGTCCAGCTGACAGTTTTAGTATAATTACTAGTACATATTTTTTAAGAGATCATGAAGGCTGCCTGGATTGGTCAACGTATTGGGTGAGATTGTTTTGTCTGCCCGCAGGCTACCCGGGTTTGAAACCATAAATGAAAGAGACTGCATAGGTATTTAGGCTTCTGCTACCTTTGCTTTTGGTGTCCCGTCTCTTATATGGCCTTATTGTGTCACAGTTGATGGGTATAAAACTCAAATTATACTAACTGAAAGACCGGCATACATCTCTAGGTTTCTGATACCCTTGCTTCCTTCCAATTAAACCAAAATTAAACCAAAGACCTAGTGTAGTTCAGCGGAGATCCTGGTTTCGGGGACAAATTGAAAGTGCCATACAAAATTCTCAAGCATTGGGAACAATGGTTCTAGCTTTCCATTTCATTGTAACAAATATAAAATGTTGTTCTTGTGTTCAAGTTTGTTACCTGTATGACTATTTGTTGTTCTTTTAGTTTTATTTAATGTTTCAATTACCTGTAAGACTATTTGTTGTTCTTTTAGTTTTATTTCATGTTTCAATTACTTGTAAGGCTATTTGTTGTGCTCTTAGTTTTATTTCATGTTTCAATTATTTGATATTGACTTCCTGTGTTTTGCTGCAATTACTCTGACTGTGTTCTCGCACCTCAATTTTATTTTCTTGTGAATTTTTTTCTTTTTCCATTGTTGAATTGTAAACAGTCTCTCTCCCCCACCCATTCTATCTACCCTTTTCCTTTTGCTTTCCCTTTATTGATTTAAAGATAATCATACAATGATTTGGCCAAGTCACATATTGAATTTGTAATAATTTATATAGTAGACATGCGTTGTTTGAATTATGATTTTGTGGTTTACGGTGTGTTTGTTGAACTAGCAACATGAATATCTCTGCAAATGATTAACAATGTATCTGACCAAACCTGTGTGTGTGTGTGTGCTGGACTGTTTTTTGTGCTGTAGGCCTTTCCTTTAAGACATTTTGACTATAAGAACCTTCAAATGTAATGAATGAGAATGGCACTTTCAATGGAAAGATTTCAGACCATAAGAACTATCAAATGTAATAATACATGATGTGGGTATTTCTCTTGAAAGATGTCTTTTGCCATCAGACTACTAGAACTATCAAATGTGATGAATGCACATGGACGTTCTTAATAAAGATTGTTAAAATTCCAATATGATTAAAAACCATCAAATTATGTAGTAATAATGGGAATTTCTCTGGAAATATTTCTTTATGCCATCGTGACTATCATAACCATTGTCTGAAAGTCATATTTATCCTTGTAAGTTTCAGATTTTGGAAAAGCATTTTTTGAAATTATATGAGTAGGCCCACTATCATTTTTGAGTCTCGGAAAATTATTGTTTGAAAACAAAAGTGTCGTGTTACTTTTAAGCATTTGGGAATAAATTGTCCTGTTTTCTTTTAATTCAAATATGCAGGGTTATGTTACATATTGACACAGTTTTGACATAAATACTGTTTATAATTTATTGTTGTAATGTGAGATCTTTACTAATCTGCTTGTCACAATTAGGAGACTTATCTGTTTCGATTTGTTCATCTGTTCAATCAACCCTTTTTTCCCCTTTCTATTCTATGTTCAGTGTAACCCTACGCAGGCCAAAAACAGTCTCTCTCTTTTTTCTTTTTGAAATCATTTTTCTATGCTGGAAATATTGAATTGGTAAAAAAAAAAACCAACTATTTCCTGTTACCTTGTTTAAGTCCAGGTGAAATTATTAAACCTTCAAGTGCTCCTTGTATGTGCTACCAACATGAATGGATGATGTCTATTCTTTTGCCTGAATTATTTGCCAACTTCCATCCTATTTGTAACGTCTGGTGATTGTACATCATCATAATTAATTATACTATTCAACATCTTTGCAGTGCGCACAATGTAGAATTAATAGTAATGAAGATATTTTGCTTTGGGCTGAAAACCCAATGGGCTACTGGGGGCTTAGCAGTGGCCCATTGGTCAACACGTGGGGGGAACTTGTTTGGTCTCCAAGCGGATGACCTGGGTTAGAATCCTTCTGGGGGATATCTGACATAAGATAACATAAGATGTTTCTTTATTATCCCATGAGAGTAAATTGGTTTCACAATGTTCTGAATACATTCACAAACAAACAACCAAGGTGGAACACATCTGCATACACCTTTCTCTCTCTTTCTCATTCACTCACTCTTCAACACACAGCATAGGTATGTGAATAGCATAGACAATAGCATGGGGTGAAAAGAAATGGGAAGTGTGGGCAGTTTAGGGTTAGACAGAGGCAAATAGTTTAACGTAGGTCCCACCTGGTGCATGATGACTTTTTGTGTTGGTGCTTTGAGTATCAACCTAATTTCAGGAAGTATCTCAAACTCAAAGTGCATGGTTGAGGACAACAGAACACATCTTTAACTCATTCGTGACAGAATTTCTCATGCCTGCGGACGCAATTTTATACGTTTGCCTTCATCCGGGAAAACTGCCCCACCCTCATGCACTAGTAGTTTGTTGCGAATGAATTAAAGTTTAAGTGTTTTAAACATGATAATGATAATAATTTAATGATAAACATAAGATCTAAGGTGGTTGCTATTGTAGTAATGTAATGTCGTCTTATCACTTTGAAGTGATGATTCATGTATTGATATCACTTTTTCTTGATATGATGATGCATTGCATGACCCAATTTAGGAATATGAGCATTATACCAATATTTGAAGAATTTATTTACATTTTTTCGGAATGACATACATTATGTATTTTGATGAGAGCTATGTTACAATTTCCAAGATTCTTCAGTTAGCAAAGTCTCTACCAATAAGCGCATTCACCATTACTGAACCTTTTTTTTTTTAAATCACACCAAATGATAATGGACCTAATGATTCTTTTAAAGATCCTTCAGTGATCTACAGAAAAGCCCACAACACTATTCATAGAGGGCACTTGTTTACTTGTTTGATGGGCAAATTCGCCATCACAAACGAAGAAGAAGTAAACAATATTATACAAGCGACTTAATTTGAAACTTTATTTAGAGCATTGTTATCTACAAATTATTTCATATCAGTTAATGAATTAGACAATGAAACATTATTTTCCTTCCAACTGCCTGATCATCTTTCCCGAAAGAAAATTAATAAACAGTAATGTTAACACCAAAGCATACTGTGTTGGTTTATGATGCAGTCTATGTACTTGTTGTTGCTTGTATAATTATGTACATTTGTATTTGCGTTTTTGTCGCCTCTTCTCAGGGAAATTTTCTTTAGTGTTCGGCTCCGTCTTTCTCTGAAGCCAACATGCAGTCGTCACTGAGCAGCACTTATCAGCCATTTATATATTTAGTACATTTCTTTAGTAAGTTTTAGACTTTTTAACTTAGAAAAACTTCTTCATTGGTTTCCAACTGCCATGGGATCTTTAACGTGTACTCTGGATCTCCCAGTTTATCGTCCATATCCAAGAAGTCTAGGTGCTCGATCCCAACCATCAAGGAGGTCGAGGACTGAAATTAAATTACACAAAGTGAGCACCAACCTTTATGGTGCAGACACAGTGCATTCGTCTTCCCTACCTTTTTTTTTTGGGGGGTATCATGTTCGAGTTGCCTTTTTTGGCGAGTGATGATCTTAGGAAATAGATCCACTGTTCCCTCACGTCCCTTCCCATGGGTGTTATCGTTCCGTACCATTACGGATTTCCGTATTCGCGAGTCTAAAACAAAAAAGTTTCTGTATTCACTCTTCTTCAAGAAGGTGTAATGGAGATTTTATTTATTTAACGAGCATAATAATAATAATATGACAAAAGTTGATATTGCATGTTGTGGAAACTTGATGGGATTTGAGTTCAAATTATTGTCTGAAATGCCACCTCCTGCACTGTAGAGGACCTTTTATTTTTCGCGGGCCAACCATGGTGGCGCGCATTGGGTTCCGCCCACGGTTGTTTTTAGTATTGGCCAACTTTGGAGATCACATAAAATTTGATTTCATTATTGGGGAGTTTCAGTTGGTAACACCCATGTCCTTCACTTTCTCCTTTTTTTTTCGGTGGTGAATGGGGGTGAAAGGCAAATGCACTGTTTTTGCACCATTAGCTTGCACAATAAAATAATGGTGAGTTCGAGGACACCTTGGTAGACACTGAACTCGTTTTGACGCTGAGCTAACGAACACGCCTTCGCGTACCTGTAGTGCAATAATTACTGTTTGTTTAACGGAAATAGCAGATGCGTCTTTTGAAGGAAAAACAAACAAAAAACAGATTCATCTTGATTGAGACTGATTGCAGTGCCAAGGAAGCCACGAGACGACGGACCATATTGATGCAAAGAACACCGTGTATGTGGGCCTACTGAAGTAAATGTAAACACAATTAGTGATAACAGAGGCAATATACCGTTTCACCTCTCCATTTGCACCAAAAAGCCGACGTCCTGCAAAAGGGGGTGGGGGGGGAGAAAACAGACAAAAAGAGTAAAGAAAGAAAGATCTAGATCTAGTCTGTAGAAGTCATCCTTACTACTTTGGGTTGCTTTTGTTTGTTAGTAGGTTTGTTTGTTTGTGTGTTTGTCAGGGTTGTACAAATCTACATGACGTACTAAAATCAGTAGTGAAAAACTACTGACTACTTTTTCCTCAAAAGTAGTTAAACTACACTAAAACTACTTTTGAAGGTGCAGAAATCACTACACTAAATACTACTTTTGAAAGTAACGATTAAAACTACTAACTTCTTCTGAGATCGACAACCAAATAATAACAATGGACTGTCAGGGTGTGTGTGTGTGAGGGCGGTACAGTAGTTATATCGTTACTGCTTTCTTTCTTTCTTTATTTATTCATTTTTTGTTTTCCCTCTGCTTTTCCCTCTTATTCTCACTTAAACATTAGCTGTGTCTTTCGTGTAGGTAAACTTTTACTTCTTTTCTTGAACAAAGCGCAACATTTTTACTTTATATAATCCAATCTAAAGAGAAGGGAAGCATGTCTAAAATTCACTAAGAAAAAAAAACACAAATTCCAGGTGGTCTAGCACTGATCGTCTTGATTGGCAGCTTGACCTCTTGATGAACCCGATGTATGGCAGTTGTGTGCTCTAAACATCTTTGGTTCTGGTATGAAATGCCTGTTTACTAGCAACGCACAAGATGGATTAGCATGGTACAAATTTAAAAGTTTTCAAAATCTGTAAATGAAAAAAAGAAGAGTTTTCACAGCACAGTGTAGTCATGAGACAAAAGTACACTGTGTTAATGACAATTTGATGTAGAAAAAAAAAAAAAAAACACAGGATGATTTTATTATTTTAACAACTAATAATAAACTACTAGTATTTAGTAATCAGTAGTTAATTACTTACTAAAAACTACCAATAACCACTAACGATTACTAATTACTTTTCGCTACTGTAATCGTTACCAAACCCTGGGTTTGTTTGTGTGTGTGCATGTATGTCTGTGTGTTTGTCTGTGTGTTTGTTGAATGTGTGTGTCTTGTTGGTGTGTTGTATGTTTATGAATGCATATGACACGTATGTGTGTGTGTGTATGTGTGTGTGTGTGTGTGCGCGCGCGCACGCACATGAATCCAAACCAATACCAAACACAAACACTCACACTTTCACACTTTCTCATACACGTATTGTATACCAAACACAAACACTCACACTTTCACACTTTCACACATTGTATTTCAAACACTCACACTTTCACACTTTCACACTTTCTTATATTATATACCTAACACGAACACTCACACTTTCTCATATTATATACCAAACACAAACACTCACACTTTCACACTTTCTCATATCATATATCAAACACTCACACTTTCTCATATTATATATGTACCAAACACTCACACTTTCTCATATCATATATCAAACACTCACACTTTCTCATATTATATATGTACCAAACATTCACACTTTCACATATCATACATCAAACACGGACATGTCTAAAACACAATCAACAAACATAGCAACAGGAAAACGACAAAGAAGTAAAACGCGAAGAAAACAGACCACGTAGGAATTCGAGAACAAACACCAACATCACCCTTCGATGAATATGTAAATAATAATCCCCAGGTGCAGACTGTTACCACTCCATTCACAGGTGAAACGATCCCATTCTTTAAGCAGTGCTATTCTATAGATGTATTGCACAATTTCGTGTTGGAATAATATGATATCTGATAGATCTCAGCTCAATACCCTACGCTATCTGGGATACATTGATCAATGAGAAGAAAAGCCCCTTGACAAAGACTACAATACATTCGGATGACTCTATACTTGTACATTGTCATATTGTTTACATTATTATTTACCATGTGTCGGTGGTCATTAACACTATTGTTTACCATATTTACCATGTGTTGTCTGGGCGGTTTTACTATTATTTGCCATCTGTATTATGCATTGAGTCGTTTTTACTATTGTTTACCATCCTATGTGTTGGAATGTCATCGATCTCTATTTTCCATAGTTACTGTGTATTGGTTCGCTTTTTTCACTATTGTTACCATATTTACTATGTATTGGTTCGCGTTTTCACTATTGTTTACAATATTTACTATGTATTGGACGGGGTCATTTCTATTGTTGTTCACCATATCATTATGTACTTTGTGTTGGGTCGTCGTCGATCTCTGTCGAATGCTGCTTACCCCCCTTTGTTTGGCAACATGTTGTCATCGACATAGTTGTTGTCATTTTTGTTTGGGGGACAGTAAGGATGTCATCGGTCTGTCAACATTCCACGCCCAAACAATGGTGTTTACCCATCGATCGAAGAAACAATGATAGCCAAGGTTTGAGTAAATATAAATGGAGGCTCAATCTCAGAGAAACTTCAGATCTACCAGTAGATCCCACATAGCTGTTCAAGAATTTGGTAAGTATAGTGTTGTTGCTGTTGTTGATGTTGCGATCATGCTCACGTTTTGAGTTATTCACTCTTCAAGTGATCTTAAAGACCCACAGACCCATTGCAGCCCAGCTCTGCAACCCGAGACTGGAGGGCCTTCAAAATGTCCCATTGTTCATGCAATTGTGCCATGCAGTCACTAAACCCCTCCGGATGGGTATAATATTACATGTCGTCTCTATGTTAAAATGTCACCCTTAGCAACTGCGTTTTGGCTTCAGCGAAAAGCGGAGCCCGTAACACTAATAAAGCGAATTCCGTGAGTTTGTTGGCCACCCTCAGTCTCGGAAGACTATGGTCTTTTGTACCCCCAATTTGAGGTTTGGTGCATTTCTATAACATTTTCCGTGGCTAAATGGTTGGCCACCCTCAGTCTCGGAAGACTATGGTCTTTTGTACGCCCAATTTGAGGTTTGGTGCATTTCTATAACATTGTCCGTGGCTAAATGGTTGGCCACCCTCAGTCTCGGCAGACTATGGTCTTTTGTACCCCCAATTTGAGGTTTGGTGCATTTCTATAACATTTTCCGTGGCTAAATTATGGTTGGCCACTCTCAGTCTCGGAAGCGTGGCTTGATAAGCCTGATAAAAAATACACAAAAGCACTATACAAATAATGGGCGGGACCTACTTTTTGACATCCATCTTCGATATGACAAAGGTAGAGAGACATACAAACTGTCCACATGACCCTTGTGTAGAATACCCCAAGGGAATTCAAGCCCAAGTCTCGTTCTTGCACACTAAATCGCATCTTGGTTGTCTTATCCATCTTTGTATTGATAACGTTCTATAATACACTTTAGATAACAAAGTTTAAAAAGATAGTAGCCTACTGTTCTCAACTAACTATATTGTAACAACTAGCAACTTCCCACGTTCTACGAACGCTCTACATTCTAGATTAGCCCCCTCCCCCCTCCCCCCACTTCTTCCTAGGAATTTACAGTTAGTCAATATGCCGACACTGATCTACATTCTAGATCTCATGTTTTTTTAGAATAATATGAGTACCTAGTAGTGGAGGGTATGTACGCCCCCAGTAAGCCACTTATACACCCTTGCGCATTACGAAAGCTATTTTCTGTTTGTATCTATCCAGATTGTGTACACTTTTCTAGCCAATGAGGCACTCGATTGAGGATCTGTGTTTTTTGTGGAGGTTGTTCGCACTCTCTCCATTATTCATAATGCATATACACATTTCTATTTTTTTCTTTTCTGCAAAGACGACCAAGCAAATGAGGGAAGAATAAACACAGGTTAAATATCAGGCCTTCATTTAACAACGTATCTGTGATACAGGTAAAAACATGACGCCATTACTAGAGTTTGAAGTGAGTGGTGTTCTAACAAGTTGGCTAAAGATACATCTGTTTAACACTGATCAAAATGAACAGAAACGAACTACACAAAGACCAATAAGCAGAATTACTTCTTTGTCAATAGCTGCGTGGGTCTACTGTATAAAGCACTCGTGAGAGAGAAAGTATTTAAGATCATAGACGATCCATCGCATCTCCTGTTGGGAAATTTCCACTTATTGCCACATGGTAGACGCTATCCATGCAAGAACAATTATAGGAACACATTTCTACCGTCCTTTATACATTTTTAATTTTCATTGAAAGGTGAAATATATGTGTAGGCACAACATTCTTCAGGTTTACAACATCGCATTCTTGTGCTTGATGAGTAGAGACTGTTAAAACCATAGGCTAATACGTTTGAAGCCATTGCATTGTCACATGGACGCGTACATGTGGTACATTCGTATGTATACGAGTGATTACTATCATCCAATTATTTGTAAGGAAAAAAATGAAACACCCACATTAACTAGTGGACGTCGTTTTCAATTCAAACGCATACAAAAACAACGATAATAGGTACTTTGGGTCATGCGCTTCCCGCATATTGTATGGGGCACGTTAGTTAGGCCCCTCTCTGAATGTTAGTATTTAGTTCGCCAACATTTTTTGCCAACGCCCCCACGCCAACCGCGTGTTTGCCACAAGCAATTGCCACTGGGCCACACAAACGAACGGG
>JAUELK010268060.1:0-15698 GCA_031471215.1 Gastropteron pacificum | reverse complement strand
TTCCATGCACCGTTCACGCTGATGTCTTCGTCATTAAAGCTGGCAGTTCCACTAACAGTCATATCTTCGGCCTGGCCGGATTTGCCGATGGAAAGACGGACGATGTCACGGGGGCCTCCAAGTTTGTACTTGAGCATTCCATTTCCAGTCACATCTGGGGTCCTGTAGTCCAAGGAGATATCAGAGTCAACGTCATACTTTCTTCCGTAGTTGACGGAGATCTTGTTGTTGAAGTTTGTCAGTTCCCCGTTGTGGTCGATAGATGCCTTGACAAACTCTGTGTATGGGCTAGAAAGGCTGATGGAAGATTTCAGGAAGTTCTCTCTCATTCTGTGAATGAAGTTTGCCTGTGAGCTCTCACCATTGAGAGTGAAAGTGGCTCCTCCCCTGATGTTGTTGTTGTTTCCTTTCTTGTTCATTGAGATCTCGAGGTTCTCAAGGCCTTGGATGGGGCTTGAGAAAGTGAACACCCCTCTTGATGTGTAGCCACCATTGTAAGTTGCATCAGCAACAACATTCTGTCCAGCAGCGTTGACCTCGGCGTGACTTGCGAAGGCATCCACACCACCCTGATGACGGGCAGAGACCTTGCTCATCTCATAGCCCTCGAAGGGAGTCTTGAAAACCAGGTTTCCTTCCATGTTGTCTGACCAGTCAGCAGTGAGGTCTCCTTCGATCATCTTGCTTGGCTGATATGTGATTTCAGCGTGGGAGTCGATGGAGACTGGAGAATGGTTGTGCCTGAGGGCAACACTGAGATCGTTGTATTCAGGGTAGGGAGAGTTGATCTTGGCTTCAAAGATAAGAGGCAACTCGAAAGCGTAGAGGGACTCAAACTTGTATACTTGGCTAGGGTAGTACTCAGCAGTGATGATTGACTTGCGTACTCTGTCGTTCATTCGGCTACTTGTGGAAAGCTCATAGTAAGGGTAATCGCGGAAGGGTGTGTCAATGCGCAGCTTTCCTTGGAGATCACTGTCATAATTCAAGTTCAGGACTCCTTGGAATTTTCCGAGACCTGGGAGCACCTCGAAGTCTGCTGCGCTGTTAAAGTTGGTAGCATGTCCGTTGAAGCTGACTCCAGTGTCCAGGGTACGGAAAGATTCGATCGGGGTCTGCAGTTTGAGACGCATCACTTTGTTGACTCCAGCTAGGGCCAATCGACTCTCAATGTCGAAGCTTTTTCTGACTCCGTAGTTGATGTTCAAATGTGTTACCGCGGCTTCTCCCTCCTTAGCATTAGTTGCTCTGACTACCAAGGTACGATAGCCCTTGACGGGAGTTGTGATCTTGAGCTCGGCATCAGAGTTCATCAAATCGGCTGCATTGACAGATCCTTCGATCTCCACCTTTGATTTCTTGGCCCACTGTACCAGGGCAGATCCAGTGGCAGGGTATTTGTTGTAGTTGGCGTTCACTCGTCCGGTGATGTCATTGTGGAAGGGACATGTAATCTCGAACTTGCCATCAGCAACGTTGTTTCTCTTGTTAAACTGCAGCATAGCTGAGGCTTTGGATTTGCCATTTTGCTTGTACTTGGCATCGCTGTTGATGTATCCAGAACCCATCTTGTGGTTTACATTCAGCTCAATGTTATGCATGTGTTTCCATGGGCTCTTCGCCTTAATTGTTCCTGTCAGGGAGTTGCCCTCGAAAAGGTCATGGGATCCACTGACATCCAACATAAATCTTTTGCCAGCCCATTCACTCTTCATGGTTGATTTGATGTTCTTGTCAGTGTTCTTGTGCTGCCAGTTGGTGGAGACTTTTCTATTGGGGATCATGAGAGTCAGGTCGCCAATGTTTGTCAAGGCCCATCCATTCAGTGAGTGGTCCATGGTCAGGTCGTAGCCATACTTGGCTCCATTGTAGGTGACGGTGACTTCAGAAGCGGTACGTCCATTATTGAACTTGTGGTTCACATTCAAATCCATGGACTTGAGAAGAGAAGAGGACGTTTTGAGTGCAACATTGCCGTTGTATGTGCCTGGGGCAGCATCTGCGTCAATGGCGAGCTTGGCAACTTGGTCCTCCATGGTACCTTCAACACGGGTCTTCATCTTTTTAGCCATGGCGTGGTTGACAATAAGTGTGACTTGCCTGTATCCCCTGAAGGGAGTCCTGGCCTTAGCGTTCATCTGGATGTGTTTGACGGAAACAGGCTTCATCAAATCCACGCTTGCAGAGATCTGTTTGTTCTCAGCCCATGACAGTGCCCCGTCAATGTTGTGCTTCCTGTCGTTACTGCCATAATCCACACTGGTAGTGAAGTGCTCAAAGTTCTCGAAAGGAGACGAGAAAGCCAGAGATCCGCCTACCGTTGCGCCATGTGCGCCGTTCTTGTTCGTGTAAGATCCATTTACGGCGATTTTCTTACTGGGGTTCTGGATGGCGTCCCATGAGGCCTCAACACGTCCATCGTACATTCCCTTGGCCTTGCCTCCGTCCACAAACAAGATCAGTTTCTTGGCTGGGTAGACAACCTCGATGTTCACGCTACCTCTTGGTGCCTTGGTGAAGGAGGTGCTTGTGCTGACTCCGTAGGTCTTCTTTCCCAGCTTGATCTCACCAGAGGAGGCAAAGTTCCTGGGGTCCAGATTGACGGAGCCTCCAACTGTTACTGGCTTGAACCCAGCAAACCGGAGTAGAGTTGACACATCGTGGAAATGGGGCCTGGGTGTCCTGTATGTGCTGGAGATAATGTGTCGATCACCTGAAGCAGTATTGAGGTGGATATCATGCTCGTAGAAATGGTGGTTCTTCTGTTTCAGGTCAGTCTTCATAGTGTACTCACTGCCTGGCCAGCTAACATTCATGTGTCCTGCCACCCTCATCAGATGTTCAGACTTGTCCTTCAGACCGACATCAGCTTTGACAAATTTGTCTTTGCCATACTTTAGGTTAATAGAAGAGTCAACCATCTTCTTGTCGTGCTTATGCTTGCCAACAATGGAGACATCAATGTCCTGAAATGACAAAAGAGAGCACTATTTAAACAAGAAGATCACCACTACTCATGTTGTATGTGCATTCATTATCAGAGGCATACCAATGTAAGGCAACATCTTGCAGTTTTCGGTGATGATGGTATCAAATTGAAATTGAAATTGAAATCAAGGCTGGTGAATTAGCTTCAAAATGACAGTCGTAGTTTCTATTTCTTTTCTCCAAAAGTTCAGGTTGTTGTTTTGTGTTACCACTTTGAGTGATGTTTCTAGTGTTTGGCAGTGGATGGGCTTAAGCACGTATTTTTCATTTCTATAATTAATGTTTCTTTCGTGTTCTGTCTACTTCTTAATTTGCTAGATCTAGAATGAAATTTACAGAAGCACGAGTAGATTAGTGTTCCTGAACGAGCAAGGACATAATAGATTCTACGTATTAGGCCTTTATCATTGGAGTGGAATCCAAAGCAACTCAAAAGCATCGTCTTACGTGCTCAGGTGCAGCGAAGTTGGCATCGAAGGAGAGGTAGGCTCTCTTCAGAGAGAAGCTCTTCCTTTTGAGGTTGGAGCTGATCAGGTATCTCTTTTGTTTGTCCTTGCGGTCGAGGCCGTACTTAAGCTCAAGGGTAGCTGCAGTGTTCTTTTGCAGTTTCTTGTCCACCACTTCTGCAGTCAAATCCAGGTTGTATGTAGGCTTCCTGTTCTCCTTCACGTTCAAGTTGCTGAAACGAAAGTTCACGAGGTCTAGATACGAGATGTGACACAAATTGTTCAAATACATGCTCTGCGTCCTGTTGTAATGAAAAGGAAGGAAGAACAGTAACTATACTTAATCATAATTGGTCTATTGAAAAGAAACCACACATTCTTCTTCTTAACTAGATAATTAATTTACATTCATTGTACAATCATTGAACAAACAAATTAAAGCTGTCTGTTATTTCAATCGCTGTATATAGCAATATCAGTGATTGGTAGTTAACCCATTCTACGGATGGGACCGGGAGAAAGTCAATTTTAGAAAAAAAATAGCTAAATGTAATTCGAGATACTGGTACCAGATTACATGACATTAGCTTAGATCCTATCTCACTGAACACCACTTACTACTTCCTTAACACAGAAGCCCTCAGACAACAATCCGGGAAATGATCGTTGATAAAAAATATTAAGCCGATTAAAGAAAGTTAGGATATAGAATTCAGACCCATGTCACCTTGCCATGCACACAGTTTAAATTATTGTTTTTCAAATTGTTTTTGAATTGTTCCTTTTCTTATTACATAAATCAGAACGTAAGAGGAACTTTGGTGAAAACCGCATCCATTTTGATGCAGTATTAACGGAGGAAATCTGCTTTGAAGTTCAAAGTTTGTCTCTTATTTCTTTTTAATAGATTCTCACCTGTTCAGGGTGTAGCTAGCCAGGGATTTCCTGTTCTTGGAGGTGAGTTTTCCGCTGAGGAGAATCTTGGTCTTTGCCACTTTGGGGATGGTGTAGTCCACGATCGTCTTGGTGGTGATGCCGCCAGCATTCTTTGCTGACACGTGACTAGAGACAGTTCCAGACAGGGAAGCTGCCTTGATGGACGCCTTCAGATTGTAATCACTGCCGCTCCTCTTTGGACCTTTATCGGCTGCGACTGAAAGAAGATGAAATGATCTTTACATTTAGTCACAATTGATTCTGAACACGCAGTTTTGACTTAATTATGTTCTACATAAGTTTTTGAATAGCCAGCTTTATGGTACAGTGAAATCATTTACATAATTTGATATGATGTAAAGCATAGTAAGTTTCTCATAATTGACAGTTTAACAAGCCTTACCACTGAAAGAAACTGGTTTCTTGAGCAGACTGTGCACATCAAAGGATCCAGCAATGTTGAGTTTGTTGCCCTGCTTGTAGTCAGCAAAACCTTGCAAGGCCACCAGTTGTCTCTCGGGTGAGTGGACTTTGAACAGAGTCCTCAAATTTGCTCTCAGAATATTCTTCTTGCCAACGATGTTCATCACATTGCTAGCTAGAACGTTGTACTCGTTCTTGCCATCGACACTGAAGCTACCACGGATGTTCTTCTCTGTCTTGGTGTTCTCGAATGAAGCTGTCAAAAGAAAGACGAAGAAATGGCTATGATCAATAATAGGCAATGTTCAAATTGTATTTTCTTTACATTATCATTATCAACCTATGTATTTGAACAAGTCGGTGTGTTTAAGTTTTTATCCTTTGGTATAAAGAAGAAGCAAGAGAGGCAGACCACAAGCAACATGGGTGGATGACATCAAGACTTGGACAAGACGCATAATGAGAGAATGCACAGTGGAGGCAAAGAACCGGAACGGATAGAAGGTCATTTCACTTCGACCTCTGAGGAGATGACACACATGGATGGATGGAGCGACTTGAAGAGAAACTGCACAGGACTCTTACCTGAGACGGTGTAAGGTGTTTCCTTGATGCCAGACAGTGACAAGTCCATGCTCACAGATTTGTAAGGCTTCTGTACGGCGGCATAGCCCACCAGCTGAAGGTTGTCAGCTCCAGGACGGCGCAGCTCTACCATGGGGTTGAACTGGATCTTGGTCTTGGACTCGGTGACCTTAAGTTCGGCAGTCAGTCCGTAGATGATTTTCTCGTCCACTTCCAGGTTGCCACTGACGCTCTTGATGTCCTTGTTGTTCAACATGGCACCTGTAATTCCAAATTCAATCTTCATAATGTTGTGTTATCACCTGAAAGTGCATGCCCAAATGTGTTATAGACAATCGATTCCAGACTCAATGAGGGAAATTTGTGTTAACAGATAAGACGTACTGTGCAATTTTCTGATGCCATTCTGCACTATCAATCTTCTATTGTCATATACTCTGCAATCATCTATGGAAACATATTAATGAACAATCCATAAAAGACAGAAATCTCTTGGAGAACGAAGCTTCCCATCTTTTGGTAAGGACAAATGTTGGAATTCATTTCCCAAAACATTAAGGGATGCAGATCAACCTTCTTATTCACCAACTAAAGTTTTCATACTAAATGATTCTTAAATGGTATTTCGTTGACTGTTGTGCATTGCACACTATCATAGTGTCATTGTAAACCGCATAAAGCGCTATACAAATTCTATACTTTAATGATGATACAAATTATCGTTTTACCTGAGAAGGTAGCTTTCTTCCATGGTGACAGCAGCTTAGCAGAGACTTCTTGCTTAGCGTAGTTCACATCAATCTCAGACAGGATTGCTCTGTCAACTCTAGACCCTGGTGTGTTGAAGGAAAACTGGGCAATGCTGGACTTCTTGCTCTGAGAAAAGATGGTAAAATGATGATTGTGAGCACAATTAACTATATCAAAAAAGCAATCATGATTAATTGTTGACTAAGGTAGTTGGAAATAATGTTAATAGAGTAATAATCAAGATAACTGAAGGATCAAAACAAGCCCTCAGTTGTTCTGAAATTGGGAGTTGAAGGAAAGAACAGGGTGGTGCTTTTTATTTAGTAGAAAATATAGAAATGAGTAGAATATGGTATATGTACCTCTGCTCTTTTGGCGGTGAGTTTGTATCCTGTGTGTGAATCTCTCTTGTACAGAGTCAGGCGGGCGCTGGACGGGCCAGTGAAGGGGAAGTATGGACTGTCGCTCTTCTTGGAGGCGTTGGCAAAGTTGACCTCTCCACACAGCTCCATGCCAGTGATAGTTGCAACATTGCTGCCAGTGCATGCCGTCAGCTGTTTGCGGTTGTCGGTGATCATGTCCTGTTTCTGTTCCTTGTTGTCATGAAGGATGTAGAAGTCAGAGCTGGGGAAATTATGATTGAAGAACGTTTAAGATCAATTTAGACCAAAGAACAACACGGAGAAGAACGGTAGATATTGAGACGGGGGCCATTAAACACTCTAGTCTTTGGGATCACTGGCTAAGGTAGCTCAAGACAGACAGAGGTGGAGAGACTTTGCTGCTGCCAAACATACCACCGGCTGTAATGGGATGTCATGATGAAATATATATTTGGCCATCTGTATTAATCCTTAATTTTCAAAGTGATAATAGCAGGTTCCGACGTCTTTTGCATAACACACGAGCGTACATAAGTGTAATTCTTCTTAGGAGTTATTAAACTTCGTAGTGGAACAACTGATGCTGATTCGCAGACAAAGAAAAGTTTGAAATAATCGCCAACAACATACCTTGCACTGAAGACGTCCATCTTATCCTCAGGGGTGTCCAGCTCCATGTTGAGTAGCTGACCACGGTCCAGTTGGACACGGCCCTTCAGAGAAGTGCTGGAGTGGAGGACGTTGCGCATGCGTAGACCAGTCTTAGTGACGAAAGCATCCACAGCCATGGTTCCGGTGATTTCCACCGCGGCGCTACAATCACAATGGCAACGTTGTATAACGTTTTCAGTCTATTTTTCTATTAAATAGAAAATATACGAATCATATACGTTTCTTAATTTTTTTTAATGGACACACCTAAACAATTTGGTTTGAACTGTCAGTTGGCCAATGGCCTGCCCTCATCCCCCCAAAACCTACAATGGCCGATAGGCGCTGCTCTGCGGCGACTGCGTGTTGGCTTCAGCGAAAGGCGGAGCTCATAACACTAAGGCAAATTTCCCTGCAAAGGGATAAAGAAAGTGTATACAATACAATACAATACAATGCATTGTTTTCCACGAACAAAACAATGTCTCACCTTGGCTTGATGACTCCATCAATGTCCAGAGATCTGGGTTTGGCTCCCATTTTGCGGAGGTCCATCTTGCCGGAGAGGACGAGGTCCACGGTGCCTGTGCCGTTCACGTAGACGTTGATAGGCAGACCGGCCACGGAGGGAATCATCATGCTAGGGACAGGAACAGAGAACAGTAACGTGACTGAAATCTAGATTGTGTGATGAGATCTAGATTTTCCAAGGATTTAAACTTCACAAATCACTAAGAAATCTAATTATGATGCATGGCAAGTTCATTGTTGCCTACTCGTCGTGTTTTAAATTCTTTAAGTTTGCATAAGTTACCAAAATGGTTGAATCCCATTTATTAATGTGAAGGAAAACGTACCTCATGTCCAGGAACTGAGCACTCTGGGTGAAGGCGTAGTCGTGTTCCTTGGAGAGCGCAATGAGCAGCTCAATCCAGTTGTTGGGCAGGTTCTTGAAGGGAGACTGGGCAGTCTTGCTGTGCATGAAGAGCATCTCATTGCCAAAGACTCGTCCGTAGATGGATCCCTCGACCTCGCCAGTCTCTTTGTTCTGGGTACAAAATGATATTCTTGTTATAGTCTCTCAAAGAGGTTACACAATATGCATCACGGTCACAGCCTGTGATGATGAAGAATTTGATTTCAACTACTTGACATTAAATTAACCGTTTAAGAAATTCGTGATAAAGACGGTGTATTGTTGTAGATATATGTACTTAGAAGGCCCTTACCGTCTTCTTGCCCTTCAGGGCAGGTCCGAACATGTTCTTGACCAAGTGTTCCAATCCTTCAAGGCGACCTCCAAAGTCCAGCAAGTTGATGGACTGTCCAAAGAGCTCAATGGTCAAGTTGGCTGACAAAGAGCGGGGCATCTGAGTCTCACTGGACCAAACCAAGTTGCTCTCAGCGCCGAAGCCAGTGTTGATCTTGTTAACAAGGAGGGAAGCCTCGTAGTTCTTGGAGTATTTCAAAGGGCTGACGTCAAAGTCCTTTTTCAGGTTCAGACTGTGAGAGATTTACAGCAAACTTTGTTGTTGTTGTTGCTGTTGTTTTTGATGTTGTTGTTATAGAAAACATGCTTAGTAATCTCTTACTTCATGGAATATGTTGTTTTGATATTGTTAAGATATCTTACAGCACTTTTTTTTGTATAAGACATGCTCGTTTTTTCTCTCTTCAAGGACGATGTTCTTATTGGATATGCTCATTGTTTTCCTTAACCAGTGTCCATTTTTGTTACCATCAAATACGATTTCAAATATGTTGAGAGTTGTTGCGTGTCTCTTACTGACCTGGCAATGGCCTGAGCAACCTCCTGCTTGTGTGGGTCTGAGGTCTCCCTCAGGTTGGTCAGGTGGCTGTAGACGAAAGCGCCCACTTGCTCGTTCTCTTCTTTGTCTAGGCTGGCAGCCATCTTGTCCAGGGTGTCCTTGGAGGGACAGCGCATGAGGGCCAAGTAGGCGGCAATTCTCAGCTCAGAGTCCAGGCTGTTGTCCTGGAAGGTGCTCCACAGTTGGGAGTCCTGTCAGGGGCGAAGTAGACAATACGAATTTATTCACTCAATGGGACTTTATGTCACCAATCCTGAAGACTGCAACAACTCTAGCATGCATGTAAAGCTCAATTATGTATGCTAAATGTACCACTGAAGATTTCATGTCAGTGGCAAAGCGTACAATGAGGATTTATTCACTAAAATGTCTGTAACCATAGCAAGTTGAATGTTCATGTAAACTGTATGTCTCACAAAAGGGAAGCTCTTGTATACAATCTGAGGCCATGTGTCCATTCATCTTATGGAAACAAATTCATTCTAATAAGTGGAATAAAGAAGCATATTCTTTCTGTAGAGTTTTACCTCAGCGTCACAAGGCATCATTCTGAAAGCTTCAGCAGCAGCCACACGAATCTCAACGGAGTTGTCAGAGTTGGTCAAGCACTTGTTGATGGAAGATACCGCACGGGTGGACTGTCCGGCATTTCCCAAACCTCTCAGGGCCAGAAGAATCTGTGGAACAAAGAAAGGCGTTACTTGTTTGTCATGATGAGTATAGGTCAGTAGTTTTAACAATAATGGTACTATTTCAGTGTGAACTTTCCTTTTGGCAAGAAGATTTGAATCGTTAATAATAAATAGAGGATGAGGATTATACCTGTTCGAAGTTCTTGTCGTTGACGTCACACCTGTATCCCAAGATCCTCTCCAAAGATCGGACCACGCTAAGGACGGCAGGGTTCTCGCTAGAGGACCTGGAGCCTCTACAGTAGTTGTTGACCAGGGAGCTGACAGGCAGAATGGCGTCTCCGCGTAGCTTGGAGTTGTCAATCAGAGTCTGATGTAGAATGGAAGAGAACATTATTATTGAAAGGGATACAATTAGTCTGGGTAATCGGAGTATCCGTATGAACGTTTTGAGGCCTATCTCTGTTGACCCGTGAACAACCAACACCATTTAAGTGCATGGATAACTAAAATGGCCAACCCAGGTCCTAAAATGGGTAAAACGTACCTTAACATTGACAAGCATGTCGGATTCTGGAGCTCTGATGAAGATAAGAGAAGCGATCCAGGCCTTAGCTTGGAGTCCAGTGACATCTTCGGAGTTCATCAAGGAAGTCATCAGTTTGACTGCGGCAGTCGTTCCAGTCATGGGCAAAGCATCCATGTAGAATTTGCTGCAACATTGTGAAGAAACGATAAATTATGCATATTATTTTACAAATGGAAGATTTCATGATAGTTATGTAATGATTGATGTACTTTGTCGTTTATTATACAGGAGTCGTGGATTCTTGTTCAATTTGTTGGTACACGCATGGCCGTTATATTGTTCTAGGTTTATGTTTTGTATGTCTCCATTTTGTTCTCATTTTCCAATAAACAAACTTTAGAACTGCATAATACACTTACAGAGTCCTCTCGGTCTCTTGGCACATGGTCCTGGTCTTAAGGAGTTTGTAGATGGATTCCATGTCTCTGTAGCTGAGAGACTTCATGGCCTGTACCAAGTCAGTGAAGAGACGGGGAGACTCTGGTGTGATGTCGTCCTGGCTGCAGATGTCTGCAAGCTTCTGCTCTACAGCCATTCTTGCTTGGCGTGTGTCCAGCTTGTTGGCAGACAGGTCGAAAGCCAGGGAGTCGCGGGAGATCAAGTTCACTGAGAAGAGATTACAGGGCAATGACGGTTTTATCTATTACATTTTTGCCCACGTGCTGTGGTCAACTTTGTGAATTCTTTCACACAAGTTCAAGCACCAGGGCTACAGTAAAATGATGTGACTTACACCTAGTTCAGTCCTAAATCATGGCTGTAACCATAAATGTCCCAAACGTTGCATTAACATAGGCAGTACCAACTCGATAACTGCATTGCACATAGCAGTTGTCTGGCCCGGAGGGGGTCTTGTGACTGAATTGCACAATTGTATGAACAAGGGGCCAATTTGAAGGCCCTCCAGTCCCAGGTTACAGAATTAGACTGCCTTGGCTCTGTAGACCTATTAGACCACTTGAAGAGTGAATAACTCATAACGTGTGCCTGATCGCAACAACAACATCTATTACATTTTAATGTACAGTTGCAAGCTTTACATAATTTGTGTTTGTGTCTAAATTATGATGAGGGATCGGGGTCATATTAATCTCCTTTCTTGTTGGTATTTTGGAAATACAAGTGCAAAAAAAGAAACAAGAGAAAGAACAAAAAGGGCTATTATTTACACGATGAGAAAGCGATTGCACAGTGCAGTGCTTGCGCCGTGTGGCAGCATTTCTCTGCACTACAGTTTTCTTTTGATTGTGGTGTCCATTTTTCTCATATCGGATAGAATTTGTACTGATGTGTTCAAAAGGATTTGTTCTATCTATGTGTCAAATTGCAGGCCTGGATTAAGAATATCAATAGAATGTTTGTGCATCTCCTGAGTGTGAAGTGTGGACAATTATTCTGTTTTAAGACTTTGTGAAGCGCCATAGAGCACTCGTGGTGGATTCTGGTGCTATATACATTCATTATTATCATCATCGTTATCGTTTTCATTGTCGTTTGTATCCCTTACCTCGTCCAGCGTTGATTCCACGCCTAGCACCTCTGTAGGTCAGAGTCTGTTTCACTGTGGTGGAGCCTCCACTCAAGCCATTGGCGAATGGACGGAACACGTGGCTCTCCATACAAGTACTGGACTTGAGCACTCCGCCAACTTCGATGTCTTGGCTGCACTCTTGGCTGGTCTTCATGATGGGGGCGGACTGGATCTCCTGAAGAAATAATCAACATTTTATTTTTCATTTCAGTTGCCATAACTCTATTAATAAAGAAATACTTTCTTCTCACAATCATCTATTTACCAAGTGATTTTGAAAAAAAGGACGCTATTTGTGATATTTAAAAAATAATAATTTTATAAAAAATATTTTTATAGCTATATCAGTATATGTGTAAATTGATTATGTGGTTCTCTTAATTCATACTGTGTATATGTACGTCGTACTCACAGAGGGCACTTTGTATTGCACCGTCTGGAACATGCTGTCAAAGCTGTCACGGTCAGCACAGCTGAGAATGTTCTTGTTCTTCTTGATGCTGGTGGTGTAGTAGCCGGAGCTCACAGATGTGTACTCGGTTTCACAAGATCCAGAGATATCCGCCTGAAAGAACCATAAAGAATCACAAGCATTATTTTCATGTCATTCTGGTATTTCCACTATCATTTGTGTATTGATTGAACAGTCTAGAGACGGGATGATTTTCACCAAAATAAAGAGCGGTACTACACATTTAATGTCCCCTTACCTCAGTGACGTTCTGTGAAGTGGCCAGATCATCCATGGAGTTCTGGAAACTGGACAGCAATCCCTTCTTGATGTTCATCACCCAGGCGGGCTCAATGTCCTGGCTGCACACACTCTCCACACGACCGTCCTGGAAGGAGAAGCGCAGTGGGCGCAGCTCTAGGGCACGGCTGAACTCGGCCTGGTTGTCTGCGGCCTTGAGGTCAGAACCAGCGGACGTGTGGTACATCCGGGTGCCGCTCAGGCTGAGGGACATCTCGCAGGGGGTGAGCACTTCAATGGTGGCACGGGTCTGGATGTTGAGTCGGGCATTGTCTTCGGAGGCACCAGCGATGGAGGTTGTGGTCTCCACGCTAGAAATACATACGAGGGTGGATTGAAAAGTCCGGCCTGTTTTGCGATATTTTCCAAAATAATGAATTTACAAAAACAAGTAATATACCAAATGAAAGCTTAGGATGTCTGCATATAATCACCATCTTTGTCGACACAGGTGCGCTAACGCTTCGACAGTTGTTGTATCGTGTCGGTGAAAAAGTTAAATGATAATTGAAGGCACACATTTAAAGAAGAGGGTTTAAGGTAACAAACTGCCAGCATGTGACAGAGGCTGCTACACTAATGTGCCAATGGTGGTTATTCTTCAAATAGTTTTAATGTGTGAGAATTTCAAATTTGTTTTGGTCGTATTACTTTTGTTGTAAATTGTTTATAATCCGGGTATTTCAACATCTATAGAATTTGTCAAAATCGATTGAAATCTGCAGCTCTTGTTCCTATTTTCATGGCTATACAATCTACCATGTATTCTGCCAATTTGTGAAACAGATCTTACCTGTAGTCGTAAACGTATGTAGTTGATGGGGCATAGTTGAATTTCTTTGGGGTTGAGCACGTGGTTGAGCACCCATCTGTCTCAGAATTTGTGATTGGGCCTGAGGCAAGGAACAAACAGGATTTATTAGTGCTTTTCAATGTCTAAATGCACAGTGCATTCCTCGATATTCTGTACACGAAGTTCTCTTCTGATATTATGATTTGTATGCATCTATCAATAAAGCTTATGATCTTGAATTAAAACACAAATGTTTTGTCACTAAGAATGACTTACGCCATTTTTTTGGAAAACAAAGTCAGTTTGTCAGAATTCAAAATGGTAATGTTAGTTCATGATAGCACAAAGTAAGACGTTTTTGACTACTTTTATATTCTTCTCTTTGAATTCTATTTAAATTAAAAACGAATTTGAGTCACTTGATTGTGTGAATGTAAGACACAAGTTACAAGAAAAACACGTTAAAGGGTAAAAATAAATTTAAAAAACCCAATAATTATACGTGAAAACTAGATCTAGTTAGCCGAAGTAGTAAAGTTGTATACATCAATATTTGCACTCTCAAATTGATTCGCGTCGACTTCACAAAAGGGGCAAGAACCCCATTAAATATATTGTAAGTAAGGGCGACAACTCACCTGCAGCTGTAGCAGCCACTATGGCCAGGAGTACCATCAGTTTGGCCTCCATCTTGTCGTGTATCGTGCGTTATGTCTTCAGCAACAGTGAACAGTCTTTTTATACCATTTCAACCTGGGAGGAGCGGCCTGAACTTTGTACAATACTTTGATACCCTGGTCAGCAAAAGCTGATAGCTTACACTGATAACCTGAACACACATAAACCTGTAATCAATAATGAGTAAGAGAAAACAATATCTGGGTTAACCATGCCTAATCAAAGAATACAGGAGAAAGTTCTATCGATATCTACATTTGATGATGATAATCCACCAATTTGCGTGGTTGTTGTCAACTGAAGGATTTCAAGTTGATGGTGCAAGATAGATAAAACCATCACGATCAACTTTCACTTGTTGCATTTTTATCAAATGTTGATTTACACAATGTAATATCACCACCCAAACCCCTTTACATCAACGTAATATACGTTTATAGTCCACCCAATATTCCTGACTTTTAAAAAAAAGTCAATACAATTACTAAATCAACAGCAGAATCAACAACAACAATTGTAGTAGCCACAACAACAAGAACGACAACCAAGAACAGTAACAGAACTCTGGCTATTGTGACAAGTAGTGCCAGAAGAAATTATAGTACGAAAGTTGGGACCTGTTCTTCATGGGGCGGTATTGTTTAGGTACTGTATTGTAGCTGATTAGCTCAGTCGGTAGCGTGCCGGACTCGGCATCCAACGACATCGAGTTCGAGCCCCGACTGGGTCGAGTTCCTTAAACCCTTGGGAAACGTTTTTTTTATCACCCCACCCAGGTGTAAAAGGGGTACCCGGCTATAGGCATGTTTCTGCGCCTCACAGGCTGTCTGTACTTGTGATGTTATACTTCGTTATGCGTTAGTAGCATGTCGGGGGAGTAATAGATGTAAAGCGCTTTGAGCTCTTCGGAGGAAACGCGCTGTATAAAATGCCATCTTTACTTTTTACTTGCTGTCCCGTATTACACCTTATCGAGCATAGGCACTGCCAAAGTTCAAGTTAAAAAAGTATCAGTGATGACTTTGTAATGTTAAAAAAAATCTCGATCTGACTATACCCCCTCTCCAAACGAACACACACACACACACACACACAAACACACACACACACACACACACACACACACACATACACACATACACACATATACACACATATACACACACATACCCTCCCCCCCCACACACACACACATATTTTCTTCCCCCTAAACCAAAAACCAGGAATGAATGAAACAACTTTGCGGCCAAGGTCGTTTGGCCAACACTTTTTTCCTTCTTCTTCAGCCTCATGACATCGTTTGTTAAATCTGATTGTTTATTTCGTATCTGTATTTCATGTGACTGGGTATCGTTTAAGATAACAAATGGTCTACATATGTAGCTGGTATACAAGATAACGGTCACGAAAGCATCTGCTTAAAATAGAAGTCAGCACATAGTCCGCACGTGTACATTTCGCCTTGAGAACAAAGCCTCTGAGAACTGGGAACTGTTACACTTTCCTTACACGCCCCTGCTGGACAACTTGGTTAATGCTAGTGTCATATGATTTTTCTTGTTCTTGTTCTTCTTGTTCTTCTTCTTGTTCTTCTTGTTCTTGTGCTTCTTGTTCTTCTTGTTCTTCTTGTTCTTGTTCTTGTTCTTGTTCTTGTTCTTGTTCTTCTTGTTCTTGTTCTTCTTGTTCTTCTTGTTCTTCTTGTTCTTTTTGTTCTTCTTGTTCTTCTTGTTCTT
>JAUELK010267951.1:0-15717 GCA_031471215.1 Gastropteron pacificum | reverse complement strand
ATATCCACTTTTGGTATGTCAGTTTCTCTTGTGATGACCATTGTTTTCGTTTTCTTTTCGTTGATAAGGAGACCAAATTTGCTGCTCCATTCTTTCTTCCCATCAAACTGTAGAAATGCCTGGATGGGAAACAGGCCACATGGCTTTAAACACATGTTGTTGCGATCATGCACAAGTATGACTAATTTGCTCTTCAAGTTCAAGTGGTCTAATACAATGTACTAGTAGACCAATCGAGTCATGGCAGCCTAGCTCTGCAACCTGGACTGGAGGGCCTTCAACTTGGCCCTTTGTTCATGCAATTGTGCAATGCAAGACCCCTAATGACCAGAAAACTGCTATGTGCATTGCAGTGCGTGTTGATACTACCCATAATTATACATTTTTGACTTAAGGTTACAGCCATGATTTAGAACTGAACCAGATGGATGTCACATCATTTTCTGTAGCTCTGAACTTTGGTGAAAAAATTCACCAGTAAACAAATTGTAAGATAGGTTACATGTGGATCCAACATTCCACTGTTGCTACAAGAAACAACAAATTCAATATCTTAATTTCAATTTTTAAATTTATTTTCAAATTTGACATATTATAACAAATAATCCATAAATAATGATGTAAGATTTGGTTTCGTATTACACACATCAACATTCACAAAGGATTGATCTCTCATGACTCATACAAGCAACATTTATCATGAATGGTATCAGAACAAAGCAGGTGGGTATTTCAATAAATAATTGATCTTCAGTGTGCAAGATGATTGCTTTGCTTGTATTGAAACCATGCTCCTTACATAATATGGTAATTGGCAATGTGTTATTATGCAAGAAATCAAAACCATGGGTTTCAAGTCTGAAGACCAAAGAAAATTGTTGGAATTTTTCTTTCTTTCGTTCATGTTGGAGAGACAGAAGAAAAAAAAGGGTACTTTTTCACACAGTGACTCTGTATCACTGAACAATCATTCATAAAGAAACCAAACAAACTTTCAAAGCCTTTAAGTGTATGGATTTTGAGTACACCACAGAGACGTCCATTAACTTCAAATGCACATGACCAATAAATAAATTACATTCACAACAGTCGGCAGTGCAAATAGTATCCACAATGCAGTGTTGAATAAGCTCGAGATACATTTTGACACATTAAACAAAAAACAAAAAAAATGTCTTATCCTGATTCACATTATATCCGAACAAGTCAGCCATCACACACTGCAGTCAGAACATGCAGTTTTTCCTTGCTGAAATACACTATGAAAGCATTCTAGTTGACTATAATATCTTGACAGTAATAACAATTAAGAGCCTTGAGATTCTAACCATATCCTCCTACACAAAGAGTCAAGAGAAAGAACAAAACAAAACCCAAAGAGGAAATCGCAAAAAAAGAAATTCACTAAAAACACAAATACCCTCTGGCAACAAGGGATAACTTTTGCCAACAATAGTAAATAAATTAGAGAAATGTAACAATTTTGACTGGTACAGATTTAACTGTAGCAAGTAATGAAAGAAAACGCCAACAGAAAAAACAACAAGGATCAACAACAAAAGAGGATGCTGGAGCATCATAACCAACAGTCGTTTCCATGATTTGATGGAATAGAAAGTAACACTTGAGCATTCACATCTAAAGAAACCAATCATTTGTTTTCATGACAAAATCTGAGAGAAAAAAACAAAACAAGCTAAATGACCAGTGGAAATCATTGACATGTGAAAGCAAAAACGATTGTCCTTTCTTTCCATACACTTTCAGAACTCAATGTTAACAACAATTCCTCTTATCATCATATTTAACTGTACAACAAAAGATTTCAGCAAAATATGGAACATACACAAGTTGCATCCTTTTTCCAGTGAGCAGATAGTGACTGAGATACAGCAAAGTGTTGTACAATGTTGAAATGAAACTCAAATACAAATTTCGCTCTAATAAATAACAAGGGACAAAGTCACAGCATGGCAATGATCAGGTTTCGTCATTGAGTACAAGTAATGTAATGACGTCTTATTTTGATTCTTGAGAAATGAGTCACTCGAGATGCTGATGATAGCTGGCGGCCTCCCTCACAAGAAGAAAATGACGAGAGAAAAGCTTCAGTAATGGATGATAACGATGGTATCCGGCACTGTCAGGCACTTTTCTTATTAAGGTGAGGTTGAAGTCTTTATCTTTTGACTTCACACATAGACCGCAAGTGCTCACAATAGAAATATTAGGTATCAGGTTGGGCAATTCCAAAATCAAGACTCCCTCTACAGTCATGTAAGAATAAATTCTGAGAAAATTGTCTATCTATTGAAGAGAGAAAAAAAGGCAACTCAGGAAAGTAAGGGGGAAAAGAAAAAGGATACTACTTTTACTTTGAAACCCCCAAATTTCTATTTATTCTGTTCAAAGAGTAAATTATTCATACATCAAGTAATCCCAACATTGAGATTCATGAAACAAAACATTAAAAGTAACAACATTAAAGTCTTCAGTCACCGTAATACTTTTTGGCATTTAGTTCAGAAGTGTTCAGGTCACATGTGCTGAGCATTCCAAGTTTGCAATCAATGACCTTATGTACAGTAGATGGAATGCATCGAGTCATCAATAATAGGTACAAAGACATTGGATCTTAGGAGATTAAACAATCATAGACTACACCATAGATCACACCAAGATCATTGTTTTGCACATGGTGGAGACCATTGTCTCAAGATTTGACGCAAGATTATTGTAAACAATTCTCATCTAAGTTCCCACTACAAAGAAATTGCGCCCACATCTCTTATTTTACACTAGCCTGTACAGTAGTAACAACACCCTTAGTGAAACATCATAACAGGCAACTTCTTTTAATAAAGCCTTACAAAATACTTATTACTAGTTGTATGCAATTGTATTTGTAGTAGTACTAGTTGTAATATCACTATTGTGCGCCTTGAGCCCATACAGTGGGGAAAGTGCGCATTATAAATACACTTATTATTATTAATATTCGACATAAGATTCTTGGTACGATCAGCCCGGAAGTAGCAGCATATTAAGGAGATATCGGTATTAAAGGTAGGTTGGGGCTAAGGCCTAGTAACAAGGTGAGACTTCAAAAGGGATTGGTTACATGATGAAATCACAGCCAGTTTGGGATGAAGATCATGGAATTCAGTGTGTGAACAACTATCATCATTCATGAACAAACTAGTGAGCATGCAACTCTACTCACCATCTAATGTCAAGACTAAAATAAACCTTTTGAATAATCCCACTCAAGATCGCAATGCTATGAAAAATGTGAAAATGAAGTTGAGATTTGTTTGATTGATGTCTTATGTAGCACAAAATAATACATGTGTAACTAAAAATATTGGTTCAACTTCTTGCAGATCTTTGAGATTGACTCCTCAACCAAGTATTCCTAACATTTATATCAATATCTATTCACATCAAATCTGGGCTCTATTAAACGTAGTGCACAGAAAGAGTTTTAAGTCATCTTGAACGGCATACAGTAAACAAAACAAGCACAAAGTTGGGTGTGGGACAACAGTTTGTGTTCCTCATACATAAGCTGTTCAGCATGGCAATCAGATTGTGACTAGTGACGCAATGTCAGACAGCACTGGTTACTCATTGAGCCTCTAGGAATGGCGAGCAATCCCTACTCTGCTACATGTACAACCATCACCAACAATGAGGACATTATTGTAAATGTTCTCTTTGTTGATGTCAATTGATACATTTTCTTGTTGCAGAGGTTTGAGGTTTAAGGAATGAAGAGTTCAGCTTTCCATCATCCCCCAAGATGAGGCCTTGGGACAAGTCATGCAGAGAGCTTACAGAAATAAATTATAAATACATAAGAAAACAAAACAAACAAGAACAAAATGAGCCCCAAGATGTGATGACAGCCTCCAAGAGTCTGGGCAGTGCTGTGTTCAAGTCTTCATTGTTTCAGAACCTTTGCACTTCCCAGACTTGTGCGGCAGGGGGGGGGGGGAATAGTTTTTGTGTGTTTGTTGCTCCTCGTGAGTTAAATCCTCCCACTCCCTGTGGCCCTTCTCACCTAACGCAGGAACAGGACTCTTGGAAAATCTCCCACAGTAAAAGCGTCAAGCCCCAGGTTTGAGATAATCCAATGTGATGAATGAAAGAGGATGTATGGGGAGGGGTGGAGGTGGTGGCAAGGTGAGCTCACTAAACCATCCGGTGTAGAGGTGAGGAGCCAGGCAGTTTGAAATCTTCCATCAGAGTTGTGAGCGCTGGGCCACAGGCAGGGTGGAGTGACGAGCTCTCAAAAGCTTGAAGCTCCAATGACAGCACGGCAGGGGGAGGTGGGTGGAAGGGCAGGGAACCTTCCACTTGGTTGGCATGGCATAGCCTCAGTAGGAATTGGGTTTTTTTTTCTGCATTTGGAGGATATTGCAAAGCACCATCACTGAGTTCTCTCTCTCTCTCTTTCACTCACTCTTTCAAACAAAATGTTCACACACTTTCAAAGCTCCTTGCAACAGACACACACAATCACACAAGTATCTAGCTCACAGGTCTGTCAGCTGCTGATTGATCGAGACAGTTGTTACACTCCAAACCACAGTGAAAGCTAGTCCCCATATTGTTCTAGAGTTCAGTGCCACAAACCATCCATGGAATTACACATTGTACACGATACACTATCAAAATCCTTAAGTCTGTCCTCAAACAACTTCAGGGTCAGGATTCAGTGGTTGTAAACTCTGAAAACAAAACAAATCAAATAAATTGTTAGTGAGAGTAAACCGGAAAATGTAGCAGTATAGACTAAAACTTTCAAATAATTGATAGAAAAAATGTTTTTATGAAGAGATAAGTTCAACTTCAATTTTTTTTAAATTATTTTCTTTTGTTTTGAAAGAGATACAATACTGTGACAAAGGTTTTGCATTCAGAAACTCTTGTATTGTATCTAAGCAGGAGGCTTTCACACATTTACCACCTACATCTTCATAATAATAATAATAAAACCTCTATAATTATCTACTCAACATATTTCTTTTTTAAGGAAGAGGTTTTCACCACATATCACCACAACTGTGTACTCCAAAATGCCTGTACTGAACATTTTACTTCATGGCAATGGGCTGAAGAGCAAGTGCTCAAAAGCTGGTGGATTTAGAAGAAGAAGGAGGAAGAGGTTTGCCTCAGCTTACCTGGTCTCTTGGTGTGGCATTCTTCTCCATCACCACCTGGTCATCAGTGGTAGTCTTGCGATATACGGGGTTGTCAAAGTTCATTGACATGACGTTCTTTTGCTTGTGACGACGCACAAAGAAGGCGACAACCTGTGGGCACAAACAAATATTTATTAGTTACACACTAAATTCTTTAACTATTTATTAGTTACACACTAAATTCTGTTGTCACACTGTTGATAACACAAAAACTCCATAACTAGACATTTCTCATTTGGCTATTGCAAAAGAAATTTTTTATTAAGAAAAATTGTTACAAAGTTCTTGAAACAGAATACGGGCATTTTTTACAAAATAACTATAAAATGTGTTATTCATAAGACTATCATTCTCTTTTCTTCTCAAACCGCCTATAAACAATTTGGCGTGCAAATCGGAGCCACTGGACACTTGGATTTTTCTCTTTAACTTTTCTTTATACCAGTATTCTTTTCGATAATTTACTCTACCAATGGAATTCTTTTCAGCAGTTTTGCACCATGTGGTATATATGAGTGAAGTAAGAAGATAAGAGATAAGTTGAACATCATTGATCCATTAACATGGAGACTTGGCTTTGACATGTACACGTTGTTCTTGGAACATTTTCCCACACCAGAAATTAAAATCTGAAATGTTCCCCAACCCTAAAAGCTGTCAGACTAGGCTACAGACATAGTTCATGAATTGGTGTACCATATGGTAAGAATGCATTTTAATCGTAATCGCCAACCCGGAAAACTTTGCCATCAGGACACACGGGAAAAGTAACAAACATGACCACATAACATAGGTAGTACATAAGGAAAGAGTACTCACCAGCAAGATGAGGACACCGACCACCACCAGGACTCCAATGACAATGCCCATGATGACGCCATGACCAGACTCTCCCTCATCCGATGGGTTGGACTCCTGGCCACTGCTAGTGCTGTTGTCAGTGTCAGTATGGTCTGGCACCACGTAGGGCGCATCAGTCGTCACTGCACCCACATCTGTTTCTGAGAAAGACAACAAATATGAGGGCTCAAAACTTACAAATCATTAGTTGAAAACAATTCTTTATTTTTCAGTGATTTCTACCATGGTTTTAATAAGTGATGTTTCTCCATATGTAGTATCAAAAAAGCTACAACTAATAAAACAAGCCCAAGCCACTGAGAATCCAACTTTGTCAAACGCAGTGCTACAAAAATTGTAGTATAGGTAGAGGTAGACAGCATTTAAATAAAACTTTACCCTGCTCTACAGCAAGCTCAAAGTGCTTTGCAGCTACAATAACAATGAGTGTAAGAAAAAAAAAAGAGAAAATATGTGTGGCAGTCATTAATACAAAGACAACCATATAAGTCTAAACGTGACTGAATTTGGCTAAGTTGTCAGCATGCATACAGAGAAGGTGAAAGAAACAGTCTTGTACACTTACCACTGCCGCACTGTGATGTTGTAATCAATTTCAAGCCATCAGGACAGGCGCACTCAAAGCTCCCTCCAGAGTGGACACTGCCCGCCGTCTTGGGGGCTGCCAGACACAGATGGGAGCATGGACTGTTCTTGCATCGGTTCTCAGCTGAAATGGAAACAAAACAAATGGTCAATATCATGGTTAGTAGGCCTTGAAAACATTGAAGGTGTATACTCAAATTGTTTCTCAACATTGAAACCACATTTTGAACTCATGTGATAAAAAGGAGTAGGGCCTACATCTCTCTCTATATATATTACTCAATATTTTTTTCTCGTTAAAAATGATTTGAATAGTCAATGAGTCACAGATATGTCACTAAAAAAAAAGCGAAAACCTAACAAAAAACAACAACAAAAACACCCAACCAACCAACCAAAAAAACAGTATGAAAATGTTTCAAATAGTGAACAAAGATCTGTTTGTTTGTTGACTCACTGTGAGGCTGTCTGTACAGGTGGTACACATGGATGTCCATAGGGGTGCTGAGGTGAAGGGCAATTGTGGTCACATCCTCTTTCTCCTTGTCTTCGTCGCTGAACTTGCTCACGCGGTGCACAGCGTTGGTCATCCAGTCGGTCCAGTACAGGTAATCCTCAAACACGGTGATGCCGAAGGGGTGGCCTAGGTTATGATGGTCAGACAGAATCACCTTGTAGTCGTTGCCGTTCAGGTCAGCGGAACCAATGGTGCGCTCTTTGCCATCAACCCAGTACAGGCGTCCACTGACGTAGTCTGTAAACGACAAAACAAAGATTCCAAACAACTGTAGAAGTGATCTTCTCGCTACATTGATCATAATCATGTTGCAAGAAAAGCTTAAAATTCAAAGCAGACAAAATATTCCCATATCACAGGTACTCATAGTTATGTTATCTCTGAAAAAAAGCTTCTAAAAATGTTAAACTCAGTTGGCACCAACAATTCTCTGAATAGTTCTTTTGTAACATGGAAATTGAACACATCAGCATTTACTTAAATGAAATGAAAACCTATAAAAGAGCCAAACAGTTGAGAGTGATGAGGAGATATCTCCATTTCTTACCAATAGTGAGTCCATTGGGCCAGGTGATCTGCTGCTGAACAATGACTTTCCTGTCCTTTCCGTTCATGCCACATCTCTCAATCTTGGCAGTGCTGCCCCAGTCAGACCAGTACATGTAGCCATTGTGGGGGTCAAGAACCATGGAGCGAGGGTCGTTCAAGTCTCCGCTGATCAGCACCTTTCGGTTGGAGCCGTCCAGTTTGCAAACCTCAATGCAGTCGTTACCAGAGTCGGCCAGGTACAAGTTCTCGTGAATCCAGTCGACAGCGATGCCATCAGGCATGTTGATGTCATCAATGATGGTTTTCATTGTATTGTTCTTCAGGTTGGCCCTGTGAAAATATATAATTTGAATCTTGTAAATTACTCATACATTTTTGTTTAACAATGAGTGGAAGTAAACATACTGCAAATATATATCGCAAACATAATTTACTTCATTTGAAATGAATCAGGTGAGTTTAAACTTTACACAAAATGAAAAATACAAATAAGTACATGAAAGGGGGGGGGGGGGGGAGGAGAGCCATAGGCCTATTTCTGAAGACAGACAAACCAGGAAAACCTAGAAAAAGCTGAGATAAATAAAATTAAATAGAATAATTCAAAATGACATGGCGCACCATCAATTAGGAAGATTGACAATGAGTGTTTAATTCAAAAGGTCAACATTTACTTTCCTTTCCGAAGCGACAAAAGATGTAAAATATCCCACTTACGAGTGAACTTTTCCAGCATCAATGTCAGTCCAGAATACTGTAGAGTCGCGGATGTTGAAGTCTAGTCCAGTGGCAGATATATCTTCCTTCAGCAACAGTGTGTAGTGGTAGGTGTCCAAGTGGTAGCTGCGCAGCTCGTGACGTGATGACAGAATCAGCTCTGGTCTCTTGCCTGGTACAAAAATGATCATTGGGTTACATTCATGCCCACCAACGCTTGTTTGTGCAACTGTTTTAAAGTATTCTTTTAGACACTTGCTTAAAAGCTTTAATGTTGCTTTTTCCATTCCAAACTGAAAAAGGAAAGCGATGCTTCTCCAAGAAAGTTGCTCAACCTTGCAAACATTGTATTTGTTATGCTGCAAAATATACCTTAAAGTTAAAGCAAGACAAGCATATCTGTTAAATTGATTTCATTGCCATAGCGATAAACATGGGAATCCATTTGAGGTGAATTGTAAAAAAAAGAATTGCTACAACTAGATTTATGGCTAAAATATCAATATCACTATAGAGCTATGACCTACCTCCAATAGCCTTGCAGTGGCGATGGTTGGAGAGTTCGTAACCATTCATACACAAGCACTTGTAGGATCCCTTGGTGTTGATACATTCCTGAGAACAGGTGCCGTGAACTTTGCACTCATTAATATCCTCGCACTCAGTCTCCCCAATTTTGTTGTATCCTGCATGGCATTCACAGCGCCTGGAAGTCTGTTCAGGTACACACATGTGCATGCATCCTCCATTACTCGTCTTGCACAGATCTGAAGAAAACACAGGAGAGAGAAAAAAAACATTACAAAATGCAAAGCCACAAACAGAATACTTGGAATATCTAACAGCATTCTGGAATTATTTCGTTATCTTGAACTAAGAAACTGCATTGCAGCGAATGATATCATGGCCTTAATAATGATGAAAATTAATTTCCATCTGAGGAAGAGTAAATTCATGTAGGGCAACCTGAGGCATGCAAAGAGTCGATAAGAAAAAGACAAAAATTACAATTAGAGTGAAATCTGTAGAAACAATGCTTTGCTTACAAGTCATAAGAAGAAAAAAAAGTCATTTAACTTTTAATGTAAGCGATGATAGGAGTTCTGAATTTGCATTAAATAGAAGATTTTCACTTTTTTTTAATCCCCTAAACAGAGAGGGGAAAAAAGGGCTTGACCTTAAAGATGATCTGTATAGAAAACAGGAGAAACATATTCAATGGGAAATCAAAAGCCCATATGATTAAATATTTTGAACAACAAAAAGACAACATAGGGAAGAAAACAAAAAGTGCACTTGTATATGGGATTCTATGGTTGTGAATTGGCTTCGTATCCAAAAAAAACAAAACAAGTTTGATAAGAAAGAGAATGAAAAAAAAAAAATGAGTGAAAATGAAAGATGTTGGATCTTTAAACTAAACACCAATAAATCACACATCTATAAAAGGTAAAAGTGAAGTCAATCACAAGAACTTAAAAGATGTTGACAACTTTTATAAAAATATTGGCCTCTGTACGACAACAAAAAAGGTACAAATTTGCCCCCCAACCCCCCCCCAAAAAAAAAGAGTATGAATAGGACAGGTAGAACTGAATTCAATCATTTTATCTTTATGTAAAGAGCAACTAAAACAACATGTAGCCTGGATTCAGATTTGGTGAATGATAAAGCACACAACAAATTGAATCACAACATAAAGATACAATGGTGATGAACAATAATAACCCTACCAATGGCTGGATCTGAAATAAGCAAAAGAAATAATCCAAACGTTAACACAATTTGACCCTCCATACATGGCATTCAAGCAAAGAAGAAAAAACGTTTTTTTTCCCAATATGATGAATTCAAGCAAATTCAATAACATTTGAAAAAGAGCACAGTATCAATTGAAGTAAGCAAACTTCTAAAACATTTGCCATCTTGGACAAATTCTTTTTTCATGCTTATAAATATAGTTTGCACTCTTCTAGCCTTGATAATAATAAAAAATCATAAAAAAACAATACTTAACAAATTTTCACATATTTCCATGTTTTTAATGTCATTTTTTGATTTCTCATCATAGAAAAATTGCGACACTTACTGTCAATGTCGGCAGGACAGTTTCTCTCGACAGACTCGTCAGCTCCATTGACACAGTCCTTGAGACCGTCGCAGATCTTTGAGTCCAGGATACAGTCATCGCCATCGTCAGAACAGTCAAAGTGGCCCTCTGGACAAACTATTTGCTCTGAAGCTGTTGAAAACAAAGTGAAGTACGTAAGTAAGTGATTGGCACTTATATAGCACTTTTTCTCCGAAGAGCTCAAAGTGCATTACATGTATTACTCCCCTGACAGGCTACTAACGCATAGAACACATAGCACATCACAAACATTGAACACAAGTACAGGCAGCCTGTATTAGTAGCCGAAGGTTGTTTTCAATCCTCAAGTCTATTTCTGTTTTGTTTGTTGCTGTCTGTTCTTTTTGTTAACAGAAGGATTAATAAATGTGACAAAAAACACTATTGTTAGCTTATCAATTCAATTAAAGTCTGTAAAATACACTCAAACATTGACATTGGTGTGGAGCGAGGAAATTAACTAAGTAAATGCTTTAAATTATTACCCAACACTTCATGAACTAAAATATACAGGCACTCATATTGTAAATGCTATCACCTATTAGCCAACACTATATAAACCAAAACAAAAAGTATCCTTACGTTCAATAGTACAGTTCTTCTCATCACTTCCGTCTGTACAATCTTGTTCCCCATCACAGAAGAAAGTTTCCTTGAGACAGTATTTCTTGTCACACATGCGCTCATCATCACTGCAGGTTACATCCTCACCTTGAAGACAAACAAAATACTTCATTACATCATTCTATGCCTTGCTTCTTCTTTCTTTCTTTAGTAAATAAAACCTGTCAAATAAAATGAAGTCCTGAAAACCTGTCAGATAAAATGGAAGTCCTAGACTAAAATTGATGTGATCTCAGTATCATTGTCATTTACAGTTAACATTGGTGACAGTAAAGCCTTTCCGACCTCAGGTAATTGCAGTCTACTCCTTCTCCTTTCACGACTCATCAAATATAAACAGTCTTCTCATTCTCAGTTCTAATACGAAATATGGAAAAAAAACACCCCCAAAAGAGACTTTCCCCCAAAAAACTTACAATCTTCTTCATCGCTGCCGTTGCTGCAGTCGGGGTACTGGTCGCACTTCCAGGACCAGTTCACACATTGCAAGTGATCCAGGGAGAGAGTACACTGGAACTCGTGAGACTCACAGTGCATTGGGATGCCTGTGCAGTTTTTCTCGTCTGAGCCATCTCCGCAGTCAGTCTCCCCATCACAGAACCAAGATTCGTTCAGACATTCACCGTCGTCACATTGTTTCTCGCCAATTGCAGTGCAATCCTCCTCAGATGGCGCTGAAAGATGAATTTTAAAAAATGAAACTTTGTGATTCAAGTAGAAAGCATTTATCAAAAATAATTTTTTGAAAATGTAAACTTTGTGATTCAAGTAGAAGGAATTTTCACACACACATTCTTAAATCAAGGTAAACGAAGGCAAGCGGCCCTTTTTTCCACAAAGGATCAGGAAGCACAAGTAAGTCAAAAGAAGGCAAAGGATGGTGTTAAAATCTTTTTTTTAAATACATGAAGTTGCGAAGTATTTATATCTAAAACTATAAAAGTCTCCACATTCATACAGTGGATTTCTTCGCTCAAGTTCAAGGTGAATTGCATTATCAGTAGGACCACCATGACCTCAACAAAAGGCTTTTATAAAAATGTGTTTTATTTTGAGTTTTACAACCCTTGCGATACTTTTTAGATCATATAAGTGGTGGGACCTAAGTTTTAATGTCTTTTTCCGATAGCACGGAGGTGGGCAGCCATGAAAACTGCCCATACATCCTAAGTCCAAAACCCCCCCAGAAGGGATTTGAACCTGGGTCGCGCTCACTTGGGAGAATCAAAATATAAAAACTCTGATAAAACAACCAAAAGTGTGCTTACATGGGCAGTTGTCTTCGTCAGATTCATCCTCACAGTCTGGCTTGCGGTCGCATTGCCAGCGAAGTGAGATACACTTTTTGTTTTTGCACTGGAACTCGTCTTCATCACATGGGATCACACAGTCTGTGAACAGAAGCCAGGCTCAAGTAAATATCAATCTTAAAACAATCCCTAACTGTTAATACTAGATTGAAGTAACAACTGGGACTTCTTTGCGCAAGCCAAGTCATTACTTACCCAATTTAGTCATTTTTAAAAACTAGGGGTCGAAAGGCTGAGTCGCAATCTTATCAGGCGCGTTGGAGTACTACTCAAGTCTGAGTGATCCAACTTATTGGAAGAAGAAGAATAAGAACTGAACTATTACGGCCCTTTGTTACACAGGGAATCAAGAGGCAATCAAGTGACTCAACTATAAAAACTTATGAAGCATCATTCTCAAAATGCCATGATTGTTTGCGGCACAAAAAAGTGAAACTTCAATCATATTTCCAGATGATGACTGAACATGCTGAAGATTGAACAAGACTAAGAAAGATGTGTTGCTGCTGTTGTTCGGTTAAAGTCTGCAGCCTCTCAGTTTGAGGTTAGATATGAAACTTGAATGTGATATGGCCATACGCTTATAATACAACATTTACTGAATTGTTGAAAACCTGTCCTTACCCTTCTCATCATCATTGTCTGGGCAGTCACCTGCCCCGTCACACTTCCAGTCCGCAGGGATGCATTGGCCTGTACCATTGCAGCGGTAGCCATCACATGGCTTTTGATCTGAGGGCAACAAAAAATTAATAAATTTAAAAAAACGAAAAGTGCGAAACAACAAGAAATTAGAAAGTAATAAAAAGAAATTGTGTCCAGAATCTACATCAAAATTTCCATTTGAAATGTGTAGCCTATGTACATTAGTTCGATGCACAGACTACAATCTTAAAGAGTAAAATTATGCATCATAATGATGAAAAAAACAACAATAAACACAAACGGAAACTTTATTCATTGCGAGAGAGTACTTACTGCACATTGTCTGGAGTTCATCTGAGTTATCGTCACAGTCATCATTGTCATCACACACCCAGCGGTTAGGGACGCACTTGCCATTGTTGCAGCGGAAAAAGCTGTCAGCACAAGTAGTGATAGCTGATGGAAAGAGAAAGAAACAACAATGTCCAAATTATTTCATTTCAAGCCAGTAGGATAAGAGACGTGTCCTAAAAGAACTGATGTCAACAAGAAACTACACGGCCACAGAGAGGAACTGATAAAAACAATGTCTGTTATAGAAAAAAACAGTGGAAGTGAAATCAGAAGAAAAGGGAAAGAATCGGTAGGATAAGGTAATAAGGCTTGTAGTTGTAGGGCCTGTTGTCTGGATAGCAATGAAATTCTGACAAACCAGTCAATATATAAATACTCGTACTATAGGACCATCAAGCAGGAAGACATTTTGTCAAGACATGTATAGAACAAAGGATGTCAAACTGCCTTTGGCTTGAGGAAGACTGGGTGAACAGAATAATTATATTCAGTAAGCTAATTCTATATACCAGTAAGGGGGAGAACAGTAATTAAATATTAGGAGAAGTTTCTTCTCTTTATTGTTGGCACATTACAGCTCTAGAACACTTTGCATCCAAAAAAAAAAGGGGGGGGCGGGGGGAGAACAAAAACAAAACAACGTTTTAAGTTTTAAAATTCTATCAAATACAAATAGGGCGTAGGCCTGGATGTCAAAGAAAAGACGGAGATTGACGAAGAGGCGGGTTCACCACGAGGGGGCGTTGGCTGTCTTATCTGTACATTATGGCTGCTTAACCGTGCCGGTTATCACCCGTGAAACACCGTCGACCGATACCCGTATCAGCGCCGGGGGCATGTCGGGACAGTGGCAACTAGCCCTAATTGTAAACTCAAAGTGTTTGACTGTTTGTAGCAAAGGCTCTGGCCTACGCCCATCGAGCCATCCCGTAAACGATCGATATTTTTTCCGGTCACTTGTCGGCACGGGTCTGTTTTGGACGCGTCCTTAGCCTAGCAACACGGAACCGACCGGCTTCCACCCGCCCACCCGGATCAGAATGTGAATAGCGAAGGCCCCAGAGCGATTCGTACAGTGTATGGGTGTGTTAGCACAGAAAACAAATAATGTAGGCCTATTCTGAATGAAACAAAAACGATCACTTATTTGTAGGCCTATGCCCTGAACGAAACATAATTCTTAAAAGTTGATAAAGTAGTTCATAACGTAGGCCGGCCTACAAGAGTTTTGTTTTGCGTACAGCTTGGCTACGCTTAGCCTACCGCTCACGACCTCAAGAGAACGTCGCAAGAAAAATTGGGTCACGGCTAGGCCTTCCGAAATGCTGCGGCTTTTTGATTGGCTGTGCTTTCTAGGTCAGAAGCTCAGGCGAGGGTTGTGGACCAATCAGATTCGAAGACTATTTGATGCGTCATAGAGGCGAGAGCTTTCGAAACTCATGATTCATGTCGTCACGAAATAGGCCCTAGGCCTACGTTGAGATATTCAACAGACCATAACAACTTTTAAAGCCTAAAGGAAAGAAAACAGAATAAAAAATTGGGTTGCGCAATGGAAAAAGGCTAGAGACCCTGTGAAGATTTAGCCTACAATTTTACAAAATAGGCCTAGAATCTACATTGTTCTCGGCAAAATTGTACAAATATCTTAAACACGCAAACGCTCTGTGAACCCGAGTAACCTCTAGGCTACCTCACGTGTTGTCATTTTCATGACCCGACTTTTGACCAGGCCACGGGCACGGCCGGCCCTAAGCAACTTCCTACATCGTGGTCTAACTCGAAAGATAAGAAATTCTAAATTTACGTTTTCTCACGTAATTTGCCGCCCGGCGTGATGTTGCGTAGCGGACTAGATCTAGTAGCAGACTAAACGCTAAACGACCAGGAAGCAAAAAGATGAAACCTCGTTCCCCATTTCATCCCTAGAATTGCTAGCCTAATGCCTAAAATCTACCACAGGCCCCACACAGACACAACAAGAAGAAAATAGGCTAGGCCCTAAATAAAGTGAGCATATTTGACTAGGCTAGATCTAGAAAAGCAATGGGGCCTGTGTTATGCGTTGCAATTTCGGCCGGTGTTGCTATTTCGGACACAAAAACACTGCTCAACTTTAAATGCTCATAGAAGCAAAACAGCTCAACCGATGATGTTTCTGTTGCTTTTGTTCCATAAATAAATGTTTCAATTTTTGTTCGAAATAATCTTCATCCA
>JAUELK010267840.1:0-15721 GCA_031471215.1 Gastropteron pacificum | reverse complement strand
CTGTCTCTCTCTGGGTCTCTCTCTTTCTGTGTGTGTGTCTCTCTATCTCTGTGTGTCGTTCTCCCCCACCCCCACTCTCTCACTACATGGACTAAAGACATACTGTAAGGTTATCTATCATAAAAGGTAAGTTAGGCCTATCGGATCAAGTAAATCTAGCCTCCCCATCCCCATGACAAAGTAGTAGGAGGAGGAGGCGAAAGTAATGACAATGAAATAGAAGTACAGAGCACATTTGCCACCAACCCAGAAACCTTCCTTCAAGTAATTTCATAACAAGAAAATGAAGTTAGGAAGGAAGATGAGGAAGAAGTAGAATGATGTTTCTGGCCTCTGGCTGGGGTCTTGGACAATTTGTGGCGACTTGAGCCTTGGTTCAGGAGTACAAATCGCTCATTGTAGAGATGTCCATGGTGATTCAGGATCAAATTCAAAGTGCAGAATGTTGAACATATTTCTTTGACTTTGATGATCTGGCATGGATGGTTGTCCTCCGACTCAAAATGTTGGTGGCGGCTATGTTCCTGCAGGGAAGCAAATGTTGTGGTCCCTACCGACTCAAGGACTTCCTGGGTCACTCGTCCGTCTGGTAGTTGTTGGGGGAACGGATCGCAGAGGCCCCCCTTGAGCGGTAACCAGCAGTCGTCGTAGGCACCTTTCTGCTGTCTTTACAACATTTACTACGTCCTAACTGGCAAAGACAAGCCCACCTTTGTTTTTCTGTGATGTTAATGCAGCATTGCGATGAGATTTTGAATTTTCCACTAACGCTTGTGCACAATCACTGCATTCGATTTTTTTCATTAGCTTCCCGCATATAAAGCCAGCAATATAATAGAGCACATCGTCGTGGTACATTCCAGGCTTCTTGATCAGCCGATTGTCGGTGTCTCTCTGCTTGGCTCTGTGGTCTCTGCAAACAATGTGTTTCTGGCCTCTGGCTGGGGTTCGCAGTTGCCCTGTTTGGAGGGCTCAACGCCATTCTTCATTGTGACTTTACTTTGAGTGTTTGAATCATCTGATGAAGATTGGTCACATTTCTTTCTTTTGTTTTGTTTTCCCATGATTATACTCCAGGGACATTGGTGAAATACACTTTAGAACTCTTGGATCTTCGTTTGCTGTTATTTTATATTATTTCTTGTTATTTTATTAATACCAACATTGGGAAGGTCTTACAGTTTCCACACTATGTCGACCACATTTTCACATCCTTTTCACATGGTGTCACACAGTCTAATGCACAATGTAGTAAAATTTAATAACGGTCCATGAAATCAATAATCATAGAAGCCATAGTAAAAGTAATGTCCACACAGTGCTAGCACAGTAGAAATTCAGGCCTACGTAGTAGTAGTAGTATAATTAGTGGAGCGAGAATAGATCATACATTAATTGACTAGTTGACAGAGCGGGACGAAAAAACACGTCTGTCCACATCAGCTGCTCAAATTGGACCCCGTCTCAACACCATTCTTATGGAGGAGGGCTCGTAAAGCCCACAGGAATTGTAGCGAATTGGGGTTGTTATTGCACCCACCCCTTCTTCTGATTTTACAAATAGTGTTTCAAGATGATCTTGACTGAGACTGAGACGGTAGGTAAGGACAAAATTGAAGCCTGGGGTGTTCAGCGGTTTGGTGGCGACTTTGATGACAGAGAGAAGGGTAGCGATGAAACCTAAAAAGCCTGTTTTTCTTCTGCCTTCCACTAGGGGTTTGGAATTAACATCTGTGAGCTGTTCAATGTATGTACATGCTTCATCAATTTGCTTTTCCTTGGTTGGTAGATTGGTTTTTTTTAGAGGGCTTTTGTAGCCTTTTGACAAACAACTCGAACATGGCATCAAACTTAAACTAACTTCTAGGGCTTGAAAAACATGTGTGGCTGTCTGATAGTGCCCTAGGTCATCTAAACTTGATACAAGCGGTCTATACAAGAACAAATCTACTGAATATTCTCAAAGCTGCTTACACGATTCATTTAAAACCCTCTCTGCTCAGCGATCAGCCTACAGCTGTAAACAACAACCAAACAACAAAGACTTCCCCACAAAAATGGCCACCGTCCTTGGCCCTTGTTTCTCGCGATAACCACGTGACCCGGAGTCCAGTGTTATTTATAGGTCCATGGTTTCTTCACACCTTTTCTCGTAACAGTGTTTTTCTTGCCTGGAAGAATGGTTGAAATATCGTTTCTCAAGAAAAACTCAACCAACAGTGCCTTGTTTCTTGAGAGAACTGTCCCTCTTCTTGTGTACGATCGGGCATTGGAAAAATGGAAATCATGTTTGAATTTCTGCCTTCACTTGTAGTTCTTCAGAACTTCACCCCGCTTCAACTGTGCTGTTGTTTGTCTGTGTTTACCTCTAAGAGTCTAAGAGCTTTCAGCTCATCAATCAAAGCAAAATGGTACACCAGAGTCCTTGAAACGGAACTTTTGGGGGAGGCTTTTTCGGTGGCTGATCCTTTGTTGAAGAGTCTTAAGAGCTGCTTTGTTTTGCTTTGAGGACTCCTTGTCGTTGGTGTATTTCTCTCCGCCTTTTTCCTGTATCAATCTTGTTTCTTCTTTTCCTTGCTGAGTTTGGCAGACATGGCGTCTATTTCTTTCTTCATTTGGTCTCTCTCCTCTGCAGCTTTTGTGAGTGCTTTAATTTTTTGTCAAGAGTATGTGGGAGAAGGAGTGTTCTGCTTAGCAGACCTGTATTTCTGCTTTGACTTCCTCCACTGGGACTTGGCATTCCTGTGTTCTCTAGGTGTCATTTGTGTAACAGGCTTATACTTTCCGCTTTTCCTCTCTCGGTCCTTCAAAAGTACTTCTTGCTCTCTGGTTGGATCAAGCTTCAGTTTCTCTCTGTAACGCCTCATTTTCTCTGCTGGTGTTACTGTTAGAGGAAGTGGTTTTGGGCCATTGTTTTGTGAACTCTGAAACGAAACAAAAAGACAGAATAGATGAGATTGCATCGATCAGGGCACAAGTAAAGCAAACAAACACGCACGTACACACACACACGCACATGCGCGTGTCCACACAAACACACAAAACCTCCTGGTTGCGAGCTGAGCACCTTAGCACTAGGCTACTGCAACAACAAAAAGTATGAAATATTATCATATATTTAAAAGGGGTTTCCAGTCCAGGAGTGCAGAGCTAGGAAGTGGTTGTTCAAATAGCCCAAGAAAATGGGCCCTTGGGTGTAGGGTGTTGGGGTTGTCAAATGACACATCAAAGTCTTTGAACAGGTACTCATGGTCATTTATTGTTATCCCGATTTGTGTCAAGATTCTTACATTCAGAGTAGCTCTGGCCTGGGCCACATCGAAGTGTGCAGCAACATCACATTATTCTTACATTGGCACAACTTTGATTCAAGAAGGACTCAGTGAACTTCAATCCCAATCAAGGTCTGGCTTCATCCCAGATTTAAGGAAACACAACTAAAACGACCCTTGATCACTGCAGGAAGCTTTACAGACAGCCTGTGGCTTCACTTAAATACTAAATACTATTGTCTGGCGTTGGATACAACAGACGTCTTGACACCATTTTGGCTGATTTCGTTCGAGAGAAGTTAATCTTCATTGGGCGCCGGGTGTCTTTCCTTCGACATGTCTGTCATGCATCCTCTGGCCCTTGAATACGAAGTACGGGGATATAGCTTGTCCTGCCGTGTTGCCAGCTCCAATAATGGTCGTGGTCGTTCCCCTTGGTGGAGTGACAGCAAGGGCGATCGATCCCTTTCTTCTCGGCCACAATCTTTGGAGGCTGGTATTGGAGGACAATCCCTTTCTTCTCTGCCACAATCTTGGGAGGCTGGTATTGGAGGACAATCCTTTTCTCATCAATGTTGAAAATGAGGTGTGGCTTGTCCAAGAGCTTGTTCCTTTCCAGACATTCCTCCAGCTGCTGGAAATACGTAGAAATGTTGTCCCTGGTTCTAGCCTTTCCTCTGTACACATCCAGCTGTCTTGGTCTGCGGAGGGATAGCGAAGGGTTCCTTTTCAAGAAAGCCCTAAACCAGGCCTTTGATAGGGAGGAATCTCCTGTTCTCAGGTTCTGAGACGCAGCAAACGACGTTGCGGTGTCAATCACCTGTCTCCGGGTGTAACCATATCCGAGAGATGACATCTGTTTTAGATGCTCTGCCATCGCTGTCTCCTGGTCATCTGAGAACATGGGAAGTGGTCTACGAGATTCCCGGTCTAGGGATACTTTTCCATTCACCCTGTCCCCAAGTGTCCGCTCCGGGACTCCAAATTGTCTCGCTGCCCCTCTTACAGAAGCACCCTCTTGGGTGACTGCAAAGTAAGCATCCCAGAATGCTTGCATGTCATATTTCCTTGGCATCTGGAAAAACAAGTAAAGACCAATGGCACATATAGCTTGCCTAGAAATTTTCACTTCGGAATAAACTATAAGGATACATGTCCTATTTCACTTTCACCTCTCTTTATCACTCCATGTTATCTTATACTTATATGGAGAAACATTTGTCTGATACATTCAAGCTAAAAATGAACCATTCATTTCTACAATTAAAATGTTTCAAATTCAAGAGCTGAGAAATTTGTATACTAGGTTGCAAAACTTGTTTTTTGAAAATATCTTATTGTAGCTATGCGCAAAGTAAAACATAAAATAGAAATTGTGACACAAACCGTTTGCCACACTGTAAGCAGTGACCTAGTCTAATTTTAACATATTCACATGGTAGCACACCTTGGCCTAGCACACGAGATTCTTCGAAAAAAGAACTTTTTTTTTTTCACAGACCCTCGCAGAAACCGAGTCCCTCTAGATGCGGCAAGTTCAATACACTTACAGCTGACAATTGGGAGTAGATTGTGTCTTATTTCCTGAAACTGTGTATAGAAATATAACCAGGTTTTGATTTCTTGTAAGTGTTTTGTTTTTAACTCATATTATAGTGCTTTATTTCATTTCATTTTTTCTTTTATTGATTTCATGAGTGCTTGAACTGGGCAGAGTCTTTGCTCAAGTATTGAGCAATTGTTTGAACGCCTTAAATATAAAGTAGGCCTACATTGCCCATTTCTAGTGCTAGTACATGTACCAGTACAATGAAGAGACTGTTTTACATGAGTGATGTTTTAGTTTAGACAACTATTTTAAATGTGTACAAAGATATGATATATATGTATTCTTCATCAGTGATTTCAACCATGCCTAGGTTTATGTTTTAAAATTGAAGATGATGATAGATGGCATTTAATTTATTGCACATTTCCCTGATGAACAGTTAAGAGTGCAAACAGAATGGATCTGTTGTTATTCTCTATACAACACTACTAGCTCAATGCTTTGATGACGTCAATTTCCCCAGCAAAGAACAGCGATGGATCCACGCTTTTTGCACTCTAAAGATGTCGAGGGGTTCCTCTGTATTTGATGACTTGCAAAGTGATGCGTCACTCCCTTTTCATTTTCATTCTGCTTTTTCAATTTTGATTTGTATTAAATTCAGCTTCAACTTGTGGAAGCTTGGAGTAGTAGTTCACACCACAAGTTTGGTCTTAATTTGATCAGTCTGAAAGCAGAGCAGTACATAGGCCCAGGAGCATGGAGCGGTTACAGTGACAGATGTATAACCATAATAACATATTACAAAGCAAATGTTGGAGAAACAGACCAGGACAGTTTTGTTTTATTCTAGCCATTTCTGTTTCTATCACCAATTCTCAGTACAGCTTGATTTATCCAATCTGATTCATGCCTTTTTTTTCCTTCTTTTTTTAACATAGCACTGCGTCTGATGATAATGAGGCACATATTCATTATTCTTGACAATTGTGGAACAATAACATAACAACAAAGGGTTGCATACTAATTCAGTTTATACATAATATACCTTTAACTTTAACAGAAAATTATGTGTGTTCTAGACTTGAGGGTTTATAAAATCTGTTTCCATTGTATGTGCAGCAATGTTCTTTGTAGTCGACAAGACATTAAAACTCATAATTCCAAAGGGAATCAGTTCTTGATTTGTTAGACAGACAAGAGAAGAACAAGATTGTCTGAATTTCTTCTCATTCTCAGAAGTAGTGATTGTCATCATAATTAAATATAGTATACACACACTTACACAATGAATAGTGAACATGTAGAGAGAGGTATTTGGAGGAGCAGCTGAAGTGAGAAAGAAACAAGGACATCAGCTGCAGCTATAGTGTACAAATTATCGTTTTATCTATTTGTTGAAATTAACAACAATAAACTTGATGTTTCATATTGATATTCTTGGAGTTGTGTTTCACATCATTTGTCCTGTTTCTTCAGTACACATTCACAATGTATTACTTACTAAGTATGTGTAGCTGTTGTGTTGTTTCACATCATTTGTCATGTTGCAGTACACATTCACAATGTATTACTATTACTTACTAAGTATGTGTAGCTGTTGTGTTGTTTCACATCATTTGTCGTGTTGCAGTACACATTCACAATGTATTACTTACTAAGTATGTGTAGCTGTTATGTTGTTTCTTTTTTTCATTAATACAGTTTACACCTTAAACTGTCTTGTCCTTTTGCTTGATACTTTTCACTGCCCGTTACACTTATACTATGACATTTTGTTTTAATGGCCATTCTCTTCAATGACATATACATATTCAACACAAACACATCACATACACCAGTGAAACAAACGCAACTTGTGAGTTTTTGTATTCAAGTTTCAAGTGTTTAATTCATAACCAAGTATAAAAGATGACATCAATGAAGAATTATACATTTACAACAATGTAGTCAAAAAAATATTAATTGTGATCAAGCAATCGTCAGTTTTGAAAACAATGCTAGTTTGTATACATGTACATTACTATGCACTGCATGTTATACGGGTACATGTAGACCTACTAGTAGAACCCGCATAAGTCGACATTGCTCGGGCTATTGAAATCACGTCGAGTAAAGAGAAAGTCGACATAAGAGTATTAAGAGTTTGCAGCAGGTTTGGAAGGGAACAAAGGGAAACTACTTTGTACAATGCATGGTAGTTTACTCAAAAAGCTTTGTTACCTCCCCAGATAAGAAATACCGTAATTGACTCCGGGCCCATCCTTCTTTTCACAATACACCCTGGAGTTCTTGATGAGCCTATCGGTTCGTGCTATTGTGACTATTTATGTCAATTAACACTTCAGTTCATGTCGACATAAGAGAAAAGAGAGGTAAAAAATGTTAACTTACTGGATGTCAACGTAGTAATACTGTATAGAGAAAAAGTTGGGAATTCCAAATCAAGTCGACTTAAGCCGAAAGCTGAGTTAAGAGACGTCGAGATATCTGGGTTCTACTGTAATACTAATGAGCAATATTCCCCTTGTTGCATGTACCCTTCAGCCACACTGCGTAACTTTGACCAGGTGCGTCTATTCTAGATTTTAGATCCCCTAATACTAATAAGTGAGTTCAGGTTGTGTGCCCCTAGCGAAACAATTTACATTGTACATGTGTATGTCATTTTGGAGACGGGACCTGCGTAGGACACCCATTTCCGAAAGGACGGAGTTGTATAGCCATGTATTAACTGCCCACACGGCTAAAACTAAATACTAATATCCATAACCCTCACATGGGGATTTGAATCAGTGTCGCCCGCTTAGAAGCCAAACGACTTACTTAAAACAAGGTAAGTGACAAAGGATGTCATGTTTGTATCTCGGCTCAATAAAAAAAGAAGGGAACAGGTAAAAGTAAAAAAATAACGTTTTATAAAGCATCACTAAAGAAATTACGCGTACATGTAGTTATGATATGAACGTGACAATGCATCTTGTATGTTGGCATGGTAAATGAACACTGTCTTGGTGATTTGACACGAAGAAAAATGAAATGAACGAAAACAGAACAAGCAAAAACAACACATTGTGTACATAAAGATGTACACGTAAGACCATAGTTTAATATGTTGCTCTTATTTTGTGTTGGAAAAACGGGATCATAAATCACAACTCAATACAGTTTGGCATTTGATTATAAATGTATTATGTATAATAATGATATGCGTCAGCTGTGTGACTAACTCACAACTGGGTCAGTAGAAAATGAAGCCACAAATCACTATTTTGTAATAGTAATCAACACAACTAGCTTTTGTATCATTACAAGTGTATTTGAATAGTGTTCAGAAAATGATCAAAATCAGGGCATGAGTGGGACCTGTAGATATGTTTGTTGATTAGCTCATGATGCTGTGACGGTCGGATGGAAACCTGTTGTGTATAACAGCCACGAGAGCATAATAATGATATAGAAATAAATATACACACACACATACACACACACACACACACACACACACACACACACACACCACAAACACCTGATCTTTACTAATCACCGACATGAGATTCCCCATTTGCGTGGATCAAGAAAAGTATATCTTATCTTATCTATCTTATTATACACTCACTCACAAAGACATGCTTTTTAATTGATTTCACACTGATTGACTTTGAGGATATTGCCATTACATTACATTGCATTACCGGTACACATAACGCATCCTGAATTCATGGATGCGCCTTAGTTTTCCATCCTCACAAACACATTGATTCATTATGTAGTTTAAGACATATCATCACTCAGTCGGTCAATTATCTCAAAATCACTGTTACTGTCACTGTCTTCATCCCGTGGTTCTCTCACTATATCACGAGACACACCCTGTTGGCTACTTTCTCCACCTGCCTCCTGACCCTCCACACGGTCGAAGGGATCAATCAACTCTTCCCCATCTGTCTCACCAATAAACTCCGGGTATTCCATCGTCATTTCATGGTCGCCGTAGTAGTGAAAAGCCGGAGCCTCGAAACTCCCAGAATGACTCAATCGGAAATGTCTCCCACTTCCCCATCCACTGTCCTCATAACTAGCAACCTCAACACCACGGCGCCTCCGCTCTAGTTCTAGAGCATCAACACCACCCCCTTGCAGACACGAATCTGAAAGGAGGTCGTACGGAACGTCGCTAGGTTCTGAGGACTGTTCCTCGGATTGCGATTCCTCACGGTTCACGTTGACGAAAGAGACGTCCATCTGACGTAAAGGTACAGCTTCCTCGGATGTCTCCAGGGTTCCACGGGGCTTGCTTTCCCTTCTTAGACGATTTGCTCCATTAGAAAAGTCCTCGGATGGCTTCGACAGGGACCCGACACGTGCAGAAGTAACATCAACGTTGTCGGATCCTTCGGAGGAAGCACTGACGGGTTGGGCTCCCTCTACTTCTAGAGCGCAATCGCCAGCGTGACGTTCGAAGACCTTCTGGTGGTTTCCGGTAGGTTGGGAGTTTGTTCTTGTTTGGCTCGGTTCAAAAAGTTCCCGAAGTTTATCTACCATGAAGATGACCCGTGCATCGCTGTCTGGGGCAGTTGCTGTAAGAGTCTGAACGACGGCCCATGTTCCATGCTCCCAGAATGCGTCCACTAGAGACGGTGCTGGAGAGGGAACAAAATAAAGTTCAATCAAGTATTGTATTGTATTGTACTGTATACACTTTCTTCATCCCTTTTCAAAGAAATTTGCCTATTACTACTATTAGTGTTATGAGCTCCGCTTTTCGCTGAAGCCAACACGCAGTCACCACAGAGCACCACCTATCGATGTTCATGATTTTCAGAAGAATAAACAAAACAACAACAACAATTTATTGAATATTGTGGCAATATAGTATGGAAGCGATGGTTTGTGTACAAACATGATCTATCAGCACTCTGACTATATGGGTTAGTACACATCCTATAAGATATTCACTGAGAAATATTATACCAACCTTCATTGTACATTATCACAACGTAAAGTAGACTAACAACATACTGTCTGAATTCAATACCTTGCTCTATAAATAGTATATAGTGTACACGTGGACTTACAAAGCAACTCGTTGGGTTCGTGAAACAAAGCAACAAGACAGTGTATGTAATTACTCGTAGATGAGATGTTGAGATCCTTGTGGTGTATGAGGTACATAATATCCCAGAAACCAGCATAATTCTGATCAGCATCCCATTCTTCTCCCTTTTTGTTTTGTTTTACCTAGTTTTAATTTGAATTTGTAGGCTTGAATGTGAAGTAAATCAACAGTGTAAGGTCTTGCTCAATAATTATGCTAAGAAAGATAAACTATAAACCACAATTCTCTCCCCTTCGACAATGACTGCATTGCACATAGCAGTCATCTGGTCTGGAGGGGTCTTGTGACTGCATTGCATGAACAAGGGGCCAATTTGAAGGCCCTCCAGTCCCAAGTTGCAGAGCTAGACTGCCATGGCTCTGTGGGTCTATTATGTATTAGTATTAGTAGACCACTTGAAGAGTCAATAACTCATATAACTTATGCCTGATCGCAACAACATCAACAACAACTCACTGATGCAGATGAAGCAGTGTAGCTGCACCATGCCACTGTGGACGGTGGGCTCGTGGTCAGAGGCCAGCAGTTTGTCCATGTAGCTGAGAATGTTAGCTTTGTTGTACGTCACCACGTGGGGATCCAGAGCTGGGGACGACAGGAGAAGAAAAACAAATTGTCACGTCACAGTGATATGATATGATATGATATAATTGCAGATTGTTTAGGCCAGTTGGCCTTTATCTGATCTTTTGATCAGTCATTTAAACTAGCCTAACTGAGAAGCTAGCCTAAATTTCATGAACTACATGTAATGGAATCAGAAGAAGACAGATACACGTATCTTCCCAGCCAGATCATCTCATCAGTGATAGTCAGAGACATGTTTGTTTGTATGTAGGGGGGTTTCGGTGATAATTTTCCAACGAAATAATCAAATATTCGCCTATTTGCTCCTACTAATAAGAGCACGGGTTAAAATTCGAGTTACAGTTAAATGTTGATTTCGTAGTTTCCTAAAATTACAAAGTTCGATATCGATTTATCAATAGCAAAAAATGACCAATCACATCTGGATTGTTACAACAAACAGGCTACAAGGCTGTGTGCTCTTTCTTGATTTGAATTGCTCTTGAAAATATGAATGCAAAAGATGTCTGATAAATCAAACAGCACCTACCCATCTGTGTGAGCCTATTCATGATTGTGACACAAGAGCTAAGGGACTCTGAGTCCACCTCTGTAATGGCAATGTCCAAGAGTTCTTCCAAAGCAAGGCCTGTCACAAACATTTTGGCAACTTTGGCTGTAGAGGAGAAACATTGCATTGAATGATGGCAACAATAACACTAACAATACGACAGCAATGGTAGTCATGATAATAGCAGAGATGCCCTTTTTCAGGTTAAAACCTGAATTCAGGTTTTTAGAGAGTTTTCCAGGTTCTCTGGTTTCATTGTACCTTCTAGTTTTGGGTGGTTTGTCATCGGTATCAGAGACAGATGTTACAACGTCACAAGCCCAGGGCATCCCTGGTAACAGCAGTGTCTTAATTGAGTTTTTAAAAGTTTTTTTCCAAAGTATTCTGTCGCTGGTGAAAAGTTCAGGTTTTTTTTCCAAGGGCATCCCTGTAATAGCATCATAACATCAGTAGTTATTGATAGTTGTAGTAGTGTTCCCTGTCAGTACCCATACCACAACACGCTGGGTACGAGGAGAAATGTGTGACAAAGTACTTTTTCCAAGAGACTACCTGGTGGTGGATACAAATAGTATAGTATTCTGAATCAAATCGAGTCGGCACGCCCGGAATTCGAACCCAGGACCTTTGACTCAAGAGGCCGATACACTGACCATTAGACTACCAGATAACCGCTCCTAGTAGAGCCTAGTAGTAGTAGTCGTCGTCGTCGTCGTCGTCGTCGTCGTCGTCGTCGTCGTCGTAGTAGTAGTAGTAGTAGTAGTAGCAGCAGCAGCAGCAGCACCACCACCAGCAGCAGCACCACCACCACCAGCAGCAGCAGCAGCTACTACTTAACTACTGTTTTTTTACGATCTAGTATGTCTCACCTATGTTATGCCTATTGAATCCCTGTGGAACGAAGGACCGGAATAACATCCATTTGGATAAGTTCTATACATGTAGTAATAGTGCCAGAGACGATGTGACTGGACTTTGGTATCTTCCTCTTTGTAACAAAAAAAGCGTAGCCTCCTCGAGCGCGTCCCCACACACAACATAAGGGCTTTTAACACTGAGATATGGACCAGCGCGTGTGAGCTTTCCTCACACTTTCCTATTATCCTTTTTACCTGTTGTACATATGGGACGCGCTCATATTGGCTACGCTACAATAGCCAAGTGTCCCGCCTGTGCGTAGATCTAGGGTTTGTCATCAACTTACGGTGAGTGATGAAGTTTTCAAACATCTTGAGTAGAGGTGCAGAGAGTGTTCGAGGAAACTTCTCTTCCGCCATACAATGCACTGCCTCTGCTAGGATACCCGAATCCAGCAAATGCTGTGGACACGAATGTAGTCAATGTTACCTTCAGTTCAATGGATAATATAGGGAAATATTTATTGGGGAAACGCAAGGTAGCAACATAAACATGAAATAGCAGATATCCTCTACCTACACTGAAAGTGAACTAACTACATATAATGTACTTTTACAACTTTCGACATCAATTTCAATTAATGACACATTGATCAGTAGCATCAGCAATGTACTTTCCATATTTCTACATAGATCTTAGTAATAGTGAAGATAATAGACGCGCTAATGAGTTCATCTGATGCATGTCCTTAACTCTAATATCTCTAGTAATAATAGTAATAGGCCCCTAAGAATGATGTAGGACCCATAAGATACAGTAATTTGTAAAAAGGGGAGCTCACCGCGATGTGTCTTCTGTCCAGTTTTGACAAAAATGCGATTATCTCCTCTTGATGGTCCAAGTCAGCCATTTGTTCCGTCAACAGATTGAGAAATCCCGACCGGCAGATCTTCTCCTGAGAGAGCGTGGATAAAGAATTGAATTTGAATATCTTTTATTGATTTTGAGGCCCTTGGCCCATACATCACATTGGATACATTTTCAAATGACAGTATACATTCTTACATAGCATATTATTATTACTATTATTACAAAGTACGTTGTAAGTGAAAGCATAACAGGATTATATTGTGTGTTTCAGTGCTGCTTGTGAAAAGTGAATAACATTAAGTGTGACTCTGCTGTCTTCGCAAGTTAATAGGGAATTCAATACTGTCATGGATTTACGTAAATCTGAAGAAAGAGTAATTTCTGGCAGAAATAAAGAGAATAAAGAGAAATAAAATGAAATGTGACTGACGTTACCCATCATCAGTGTTAGGGTAGAAACTCAGTTAAATTGTTAAATGTAATCAAACCAAGCTGAACTTGAGGCCTACCTACCCACAATCATGTGACAGTAGACCTACCTACGTGTTTAGGCCTAAAAACAAAAAGGCAACCAAGTTCAAAGTTCTTACTAATCGTTGTTAGGACAAGGGGTTTGCCTGCTAAAAGTGGGTAATCGCTTGATCAAAGAATGGATTGCGGAGGGAGGGAGGTTAGATTTGTTTCCACTTGACCATCCTACTATCTCCCAGATTCTGGCCCTTGTTGGTTAGTTGATCGATTTTTTTTAGTAAAGTTCTATTCGTTTTAGCAAAGACTACTACAATAGTATAGTAGTCTTTGGTTTTAGTAATACACCTACTATAATTGTTCCACACTTCACATTCAGGAGATGCACAGACGTTCTATTCATATTTTTCAACAATTTGTATGCTACATTATTGGAGATTATAAGCTCTTGAAAAGAGCAGTGTCTTTTGTGGACCTTTGAACTGTTCCAGAGATGTGCTTGTTTTTTTTATTATCCCCCCCCCCCCCCCCTAGGCAGTTCCACATTTTTGGAGAACAATCCACCTACTCAACTATAACGCTCACACATCCGGCACCCCAACTCACCCCAAACTTTGAGATTCTGGCCAAGAGAGTTAGAAGGTCCAAGATGAGACAGCGCACCGCCTTGCAGCCTGTGGCGATCCAAATACGCTGTAGCTGGTATAGCAATCTGTTCTTCACCGCCGTTCTGCTAACAGCGACTTTGGACATGGAGTATACGTACTATAAGGTGTGTATGTGTGTGGGGGGGGGGGGGGGGGATATTTCAGTTTGCAACAAAAAGTTTACTTGTACACTTCTTTTTTGTGTATATGTGTGTTTGTGTGTGTTTTTGTGTGTGTTTGTGTGTGTGTGAGTGTGCACGCGCGCGCGTATGTGTGTGTGTGTTATGTGTGTTGTGTTTTGTGTGATAATTATAAAGCATTCTAAAGAAGGAACATAGCGTATGAACGCCGTGTAGGATTTCATATTGTGGGCCAGATCGGGACATGTCATTTGCAAGTCAAAACTACAAGTACTAAGCTAAGCCTACATGCATTTTCCCGTTCTTTTGAACGTGTACATTTCTTTGTTCAGCCTTGTATTGTTGTTGTTGCGATTAGGCACATGTTATGAGGTATTCACTCTTCAATTGGTCTTAATAGACCTACAGAACCACGGCAGTCCAGCTCTGCAACCTGGGACTGGAGGGGTTTCATGCAATTGTGCAATGCAGTCACAAGACCCCTCCGGCCCAGATAATTGCTATGTGCAATTAATGCAGTCATTGAGTTGGTACTGCTTATGTTGATGTAACATTTGGGATATTTATGGTTACAGACGTTATTTAGGACTGAACCAGGCGAATGTCACAATGTCATTTTCTGTAGCCCTGGTCCTTGAACTTATGTGAAAGAATTCACAAAGTTGACCACTAAAAGCTTAGTCTTCAGTCTCTGTGTCCTAATGTTGAGGACTTACAGCAATTTAGCAGATTAGCTCAGTCGGTAGCGTGCCGGACTCAGGATCCAACGACCTCGGGTTCGAGCCAAGACTGGGGCGAGTTCCGTAAACCCCTGGGAAGGTTTTTTACCATCATTTTCTCACCCCACCCAGGTGTAACAGGGGTACCCGTCTATAGGCATATTTCTGCGCCTCACAGGCTGCCTGTACTTGTGTTCAATGTTAGTGATGTGGTATGTGTTGTATGTGTTAGTAGCCTGTAAGGGGAGTAAAATATGTTTTATTGTAAAGTGCTTTGAGCTCTCCGGAGGAAAAGCGCTATATAAATGCCATCTTCACAATAATTATATTGTTACCATAGAAAAACACATACCATCCGTACACAGCTTGCAGAGGAGCAGCAAGTTCTGTCTGGGGATCTGTCAGACAGAAATAGAACATGGGGATGTTGTATTCCTTGCTTGTAAAACTCTCCTGTCCACCTTGGACTAGGACAAAGCTATTGTAGCCAAGAGTAAAAACTGTGAAAAGTGAAGTCTTTGACCCCTGACAGCTTTGCATGCATGTCTAATGTAAAGGTGAACAGCGTCAAACAAAATAATGTCAGTACAGTCAGAGACAGACAGACAGAGACATGAAAGCTCGAATCTGAATATTCGGTTCGTGCCGGTAGATACGCACACATGTGACACCCATCCACACTATACTCCCTCCCTCTTTCTCTCTAAGCATAGAATACGCTTAAGAACTAACCAACACATAACCTAAATGACAAGCCGTGTTGAGAGAGAGAGAGAGAGAGAGAGAGAGAGAGAGAGAAAGAGAGAGAGAGAGAGAGAGACACACACACACACACACACATATATATACAGAGAGAGAGAGAGAGAAAGAGAGAGAGATAGATAGATTGAGAGAGAGAGAGAGAGAGAGAGAGAGTGAGAGGGAGAGAGAGAGAGAGAGAG
>JAUELK010267619.1:3482-13524 GCA_031471215.1 Gastropteron pacificum | reverse complement strand
CGCCTTGAGCTACTCAAGTAAGGGCAAAAATGCAAATGAATAAATAAATAAATAAATAAATAAATAAATAAATAAATGAATAAATAAATAAGTAAATAAATAAATAAATAAATAAATAAATAAAAAAATAAATAAATGAAGATTGTCAACTGACAGCATACCTAGATTTTCCACCTTCTTCACTGCTCTGTTGTCTGATGTCCAGAAAAGACTCCTGGATGTCTAACACATTCCACGCTGCGATTCGACATGATGGATCAGTTCTAAAATAGACAACATAAACTTGTTCTAACATCTGATCTATCTCCTCATGAAGTCATGATACGGCACAATCTTGAAATATTTATTATACATCTCATATTGTCTTTCGCAGGAAAGTTAAGAGTGAAGACATTCATTTCTGTATATAAAAACATTCACTCATCATGACTTAAAATGTTCTTTTGGTTGTCTAATTTGTGTATCAAACTGTGCTTACTATCCCTCATTAAAGCACAAGCAATTTATTGCAGGTAAAAAAGTTGAGGTTTGCATACAAGTCTAAAATCAATATTTTACATAATGAATAGTAAGTTTATACTTTTTTCCCCTCTCTAAGTCTGCTTACATTATGATCAAACATACTTTGTATACAAGTAACCACACAATTACTACATAACAACCTCTACTTAACTGTTTTGTCAGTAATGTCTGAAGGGGAAACTGAAACTTTATTAATGTAATGATTTCAGAGTAAGACCAGACTTCAGCCTTTTTGGGTCTGGGCTTCTTAAAAAGCCTGATGACCTATTCTAAGTGTATCATTTTGATAACACATTCAAAATGGTTACATATTTGGGTATAAATGGCAATGCGACATCTTATCAAATGCAATCCTTTTTCTCATTGGACAGTTATAAACACACAGCCTAAGCAAATGAACAGTATTAGCGTACAATATCTTTCTTCCAATACATTAGAAACAAAATCGTTGGAAGACAATCAAAGATACAGAGGAATGGTTGGTTACCTTGTAGTGTAAAGCCAGATTTCATGTGGATTGATGAGCATAAAAATGACATTGAATTCTCTGCTGTAGCAGACGTTCATGACACGGTGCAGTGGTGAAATGCTGGGTGGTGGAAGCACAGTGCTCAGATTTTTGCTGTTACTGCGAGCTATTACACGGACACTGATAGAAAGAAAAAAATTCAATCAATTTATCTTTCGTGACACATTCTGTCTCAAAGAACTAGAGTACAAAAAGCAACATGACAAACACATTTTTTACTCATGAACTTAATTCCAATACAACTCTTTTGAAAATGTGCCTTGACAAATTGTAGCAAATGGGGAAAAAATGTTCAAGAAGTATTATGAAATTTGAAAACAAAAAAGTTTCCTCATTGATATTAACAATGTGCACTATCTCCTAGTTCAGAAGTCAATGTTTTGGTGGTCTTGTATCCTTATTTTCTTTTACAATGCATGAGGTCTAGAACAGTTTTTGTTGCACTGCCACACATAAGAGAACACAAATTACTAGTCTGTACTTATTAAAAGATCAATAGAGAGTAAGTACAAAGGTTTTGTCAACTAAGTAATATAACATAAACACTACATAAATACATTCGATTTTCTTTCAAGGAACATTGAATGCTCTGACTGAAAAATAGGACCTACAAAAGGACGAAACATTTCCAATACTTCACCAACATTTTAAAAACAAGTAGGCCTATACAGTGCAAACAATGTTCTGAGAATCTGTTCACTAAGTCTCACCTGCTGTCCTCAGTGAGGGCTACGACTCGTGTCGTCTTGTCGTGACATCCTGACAGAGACAGATGCGTGACACGGCTTCTCGCTGTCGCCCAGAACTGAATGCTGTAGTTGAGGCTCCACATAGTGAGAGTGCGTGGAGTGCTGATGTAAAGCAGGTTGTCGTCAGTCAATCCCATCCAGAGAACACCCTCAGAGGACACAACCAAACTGAGACACACAGAATATTGACTTATGTAATACTGGATATGCATTTGTAGGGCGAACAAATCCATCATCAGGCGCCGGGCATGTATGCTCTAAGGCGCTATTAGACAAAACACAGGCACAAGACAGACGAAAAAACAACAACACAACATGACCAGTCTCCGTATTCAGATACGAGGATGTTTTTCTCAGCGAAAGCATTACAAAAATAAAAAAAACTTGTATAGAAGCTTGCATGAATCAATGAAAGAAGAATAATTTGTCTTCTACACACATTCTAAATGACTTATCGCACACAACTAATGTACGCACTTTCTGAAACATGTTACAGTTGCCTTAAGTAATATTTAACTAAAATGAGATCAGCATATTCAGAATATAGACTGCTAGTCAGTTAACATATGATTCTGCGGCTGAATAGACTAATTTTTATTATCATCACAAGATTATAATGCATGGCAAAATGTCCAAGGCATAGATTTAAATTAACGACACATCTGAATTGCGACTTGCGGGTTGTGACTGCATTGCACAATTGCATGAACAATGGGAAAATTTGAAGGCCCTCCAGTCCAAGGTTGCAGAGCTAGGCTGCTTGGGTTTTGTAGGTCTATTACACCACTTGAAGAGCGAATAGCTCTTACCTTATGCCTGATAGCAAATAACAACAGGAACATTCTAACAAGACTTAACACATAGCTGACATACAAAAGTAGACAGACCTGTACAGTGTGTCCATGGTGTCTAGAGACCACATCCTCAGACTGCCATCTAGAGAACATGTGATGACGATGCTTGAGGTGGCGGGGTGAAGTATCAAGTTTGTCACTGCGCGAGAGTGGCCGCGGAATGTGTGTACCAAGCCTCCCATTAGACTCCATACCTTCACTGTAGAATCGCATAGTACAAGTTTTTGAAATAAGATAAGATAAGATAAGATGATTCTTTGTTATCCCATGAGGGTAAATTGGTTTCACAATGTTCTGAATACATTCACAGACAAACGACCATGGTGGGACACATCTCTCTCTCTCTCATTCACTCACTCTTCAACACACAGTATAGGTATGTGAATAGCATAGACAATAACATGGGCTGAAAAGAAATATGAAAAGGTTCATGAAATGCGTATTCCTGTTGGAAGAAATGACCTCATGTACCGCTCTGTGTTTGTTTTTAAGAATAACAATCGATTGCTCCTGGAAGAAAACTTAAATTTGTTGATGTAAAGGGTGTGTGTTATCTTTACAAAATACTGTGAATTTTTTCTTTGCAAGGTTGGAAAAGAGCTCCATATCACAAGACGTGATTTTGTAACTCTTTTTGCCCAACTGGACGGTGACACTGTCCACTACTTCCGCTCTCAAACCAGATAGGACGGTGCCACCGTCGAATAGAAATTTACTAAGACAGCATCTGCAAAAGTAATTAAGACAAAACTGACTTTAAATTCTGGGTTTATACTGTTAAGATTCTTTTTCAGATCACACTGTCATAACTACATGTACCTCGAATATTTTGTGGAGTATTTTCTGTAATGCCAAACCATATTATAGAAAAATTTGAAAAACTTACTCCAGTAAATACCCCATCATTAAATGTATCTTCCAAAATTAAGTTTTGTGTGATGACAGCATGTGTGCTTAAAATTAAAACAAGAAACTGTTGTTACAATGAGAAATCCTATATTGATGTCTCACCTTCGCAATCTATGGACGAAGTCACCAGCACACTGGCATTTTTAGAGTAGCGACAGCCTGTGATTGACATCTGGTGGGCCCTGCATACAACACAAAAACTTGTTTTATCAAATTGGCCAAGTTGTTTTGCATTGAGTCAAAGACAACAACAACAAAAAATTCATGATGAAAAGGAGAGATGCAATCTATACTACACTGTAATGGAGCTAACAAGTTTGACTTATCCACCTCTACTGAGTACCATGTGCTTTGAAAATATCAGGAAAAATACAAGTCAATTGCTGATGGATCAGTCAGTCACAAGTTTCTTAGTTTTAGAATCTTATTTTAGAGCCTTTCAACTTTTTGCTGTATTTACAATCCACTTCTCTTTAGCTGACTCACTTTGCATCAGAACCATAATTGATAGATGCATTCAACATAAATTAAACAATTGTCCTCTACTCATGCTTACACAGTTTTCTGAATTCCCACTATGTCTAGCATAGTATGGCATGCTTCATCATTTCAAGATCTACACAATGTCTTTGATAATGCCATCTATGAATAAATAAAGTATCTTGCCTTTCATATTTGAAGAGCAGCTTGCCAGTGAGGTTGTACACATGTAGATCAGTGTCACTACAACAATACAAATGCTCCAGGTGGTGGTCCAATTCCACTCTCTTCACCCAACTACCTCCTACATTAGGAAGCTCGTATCTGAAAGCGAAGAATACAATCGACATTTAATCAAAATATCCTATTACATTACCAATGAAATAATGATGATACAACAAGGCTAGTCCAAATTCAACTGCATGTCACTTCCATTCAAATGCTTTGACATTAGTGTTTTTTTTATGAAGTGCTATACATTATGTATTTAAATAAAAAAGAAAGTTACTTAAACTAAACACACAAGAAAGAGTGAAAGGCAACACTAGTCTCTAGTGCTTTGATTCTACATGCAATTATATTTCATCCCTCCAAACATGTAATAGTGTAATCCTCATTTTGTTAATTTTGCAGAAGAGCGGTTTAAAGGTTTTTTGTTTGTTTCTTCAATCATGTGACTTACGCCCAAATGAAAATTTTCATTTTCTCACCTATTTTTGCCTTGATTCCTTAGATTTTTATAGAGGAAAAAGTACAAGACCTGAGCAGTTGGATGGTGGTTTTAACTCGAATCTGGGCCAGATGTGGCGTACAGTAGTGTGTGTTTAGAGGGACGATTTGTACTATATGTTTAATCAATAGAGGGTATACTTTCACAGACAAATCATACTCCATAAATCACTTTTTTTTTAGCTTTAAGATGGTGTAACATGCCAAAAAGATTGTTTAGCCAAGTGTTACTCTTACTTTAAAGTGAGTCCGTAGTTAGCCAATGGCCTGAGCTCTGCAATCCCTTTGCCAGGTTGCTGGTGAAACCTCCACACCTGCCATCAGTATATTTTGTGTTAGCAAGTGTACAAAAATGTGTGCTTGTCATGTCTTCAATCCATTTATCTTACATGGCATCGACAATTCACATAACACATGTCATTAGAACCATGCCATAGCACGAGTAAAGCAAACATATTTAAACAACAAGACAAAAAGAAGCAACCAGCGTTATTGTAAGAATTGAAGTTTTTTTACATCTAGAACTCACTCACATACCTTTGTACCTCCAACTCCACCAGTGATCAATTCATCTCTTACAGGATTGAACAACATAAACAGTACGGACCGCAGATCAGCACTCACAGAGCATGTCTCAAAAAAGTCTCTGTTGTACACCTGACCAGGATAGCAAAAGGAAATACACTGACATGAGTTTCCCCATTTGCATGGATAAAAAAAATGCTATATCTTATCTTATATTTCACATGAAATAGTTGAGCTTCATAGTTAAACAAATTGAAGAAAGAGGATGCAGGTCTACCATGTGAAGGTTTGGTGTTTCAGCCCTTTAGAAAGTTTGGAAAACAATCACACACAACTGAATATTATCTCCTACAATGCAAACAAACATACAACAATTACTTTGACGAACATTTCTGCTTAGGCCCTAGTGTGTACATCATTCATTCTAATTGAACTCATTGTGTATTAAAAGTAATTTTCTAGCAAAGTCTATAATAATGATCAACAAAAAAAAGGGGAATCATGTAAATCAATATCTGCATCCCGTTTGTACAAATCACACTTAACTCCAGAAGGAGAAGCGATTACTCCTCCTATAGTAGTATCAACCTGTAGTCAATCACTGTGCATTAAATATTCTTGTTAAACATCAAACCCTTTCAATTACCTTCAACGAAAAATCCTTGCAGAGGACAAAGTAGCAATTGTACTTCTTTGCATACACCATGTTTGTGATCAGGCCATATTCATACTTGGGGTACAACATAGCACGATTTACTGAAACAGCATGAATGAAAAGGTAAAACATTTCTTCATTGATGAGGAAATACAAAGTGCAAGGGAAGCTTATCATTATGTATTGTTTATCAGTACAATTAATATACTTTGAAATTTTGAGAAGAATGTCTATCAAAAGAGTAAAGTAAACCACAGGGTTAGACTTATCTCAGTAGTTTTAGATATAATTGCCGACCCAGAAGACAGAAGCTTTTGTGCTGATTTACAGATACAGACGAAGACTGAAGTACAATTTCAGTATAAATGGTATATAAAAGCACTTTGTTGTCTGGAGTTAAGCAAGTTAAATTGAAAAAGAAAGAAAGAAAACCCCAAAAGAACATTTTTTTCTTTGAAATTTCAATCCATTACAGATTTTGAAGACTATCATACTGACCTCTGGTTTTCACTGCATCACGCTTCCATGTAGTAATGCCCTTGGAATCCAGAATAATGAACTGCCTCATCCGTACATTATAGGTAACTGGAAGTAAATCAAATGAGAGAGTAAAATTCTTGTTTGCATAATGTGTTCAATGTCTCTGGTTTAACTCGCAGACAAAACTACATTGATTAACAGACTGAAATTGACAAACACTTAGTAAAATTGAACTGGATGTGATATTTGTAGACTTTAAAACTGAAATAATGTATGTTTCCATTTCTTCATTTTATTATAATGGAGCTAAAGACTAGATTTGTAATGCTAAAAGTGATCACTGCACAAGTAGAAAGAGCTTCATTCATTTAAAACTTACCCCCCATTATGTCCGAACTTCTTTTTCCATGTTCATATGTTGCTCGAGGCTGAATTCCATATGGAACCGACAGAAACTGATCTGATATTTTCACTTGAGATCCTACATCAAAGGATTCACTTCTAGTCGAGCTACAAGATCTTGCATCAGATTGCTTTCTTGCAATAGAGTCCCTGATATCTTCAAACACATTATCAAATGTATTCCTTCCGTTCTGTACATCATCCTCCCTTTCATCATCCTCAATGACCAAGCCCTCATCGTTGTAGTAAGAATCTTCCTCTGTGTCTGAGAATGTTCTTTTTGTGTCAAGACCTCCATGTTCCATAACACAAGACCCAACATCATTCTCACGTGGTGTTGCTATGTCAAGACTAAATTCTGCCATGATTTAAATTCTGCTGAAAATGTATGAAGAAACAAAGTCATGTAGAAACAAAATGACAGCATTTTGAATTGAATATTAGCAAAAGAACTTTACAATTTAGGCCTAGATCTAGACTCGATCTGTTTCATTTTAAAAATTGATACAAAGACACTAACAAATCTAGATCTTTCAGTAGTAATAGGCCTACATCCCTATAACTATACAATCAGTCTTTTTATCTGTTTCATAGATTCTACTATAAAGTTTGAGTCAAACCTTTCATTTCTAGATATATATCAATATCTCTATTTAGCAAGAGTTAGATAGAGCCTAGTTTGAACTGGACCCTAGGATAGCCTACAAAATAGAGGCCTACTTGAAGTCTTGTTTCTGAGGATCCAGCTTGAGCTGAAGATCTAGGGGCAGGGGAGAAATTCCAAATTAATATTGACACCACTAGCGTTAGAGTTAGAGTGTCACAGCAGAGTTCCCCTCAGTGAGAGGGTCAGGGTGGGGGCTCAGAGTAGTGTTAAAAGGCTAAGTAAGGGCTCCTGCAGCAATGTTTGGGAGTCCTTCCAGATCTAGAGCATCTAGAACTAGAATCTTAATCTAGATCTATCTATAAATAATAATAAGTCCATTTCGCTTCTACAACATATCTTAGAGTTGTGGTCTAGATTCTACATCTATACTAGAATATTGATATTCCAGTGTCTAGACGTTTGGTCTGGATTGATTATTATTGATAGACGATTGACTGTTACTCACTGATCTAACGCTAGAAGATCTGGATTCTAGATTAGATCTAGAATCTAGATCTCTAGATCTAGAATATTTAGATTCTAGATGATCTTATATTGAAAGTTCAAAGGTAACCAATTATTTTGCTTTCACTAATTCTTCTGAGACCAATACCTGCAAACACATTTATCTATCAGTAGGAAGTATTTTGCTGCTATAACCTAGAATATAGATAATATCTCACTGATGTCAGGATATTTTGTTGGTTTCGATTAAAAGCAGCGCCATGTTGTTTACAGGTAGCAACATATACTTGTTACCGTTTGCCAGGGTTTCTAGTCCAGTTACAAGGCTAAACGTAGTCTTGTTCTCGGTTTAAAAAACAAACAAAAATACAACAAGAACCTTTTAATAATATGATGGTAATTGTTAATCACAGCTAAACTGATGTTATTGATGCATCACAAGAGTATCAAATACTCAGTGTGACTTTGCAAATGCATCTCAATTACGAATGCATAACATGATCCAGTGTCCGTACTCGTATCAAGTGTATCAAATTTTCATAAGACAAATTGGCATATATCCATAGTAGAATTTGTTCGTATCCTGAGACAAGTGATTTGGTTTTTACAGTAGCAGAATGTATCGATCGATTCATTGGCTGGTAGTGGACTGGCGCTGGTTGAAATGAAAAGAGGGAGTTTGTGTACAGTAGTAACGGGAAGGAACATGGCGTAGGTGGAACTCCCTACTGCTAGTTTTCAGAGATGCCGGGAATTGAGCAGGAGATGAAAGGCTCTTCTTCTCAGTGACGTATATTTCTAAACGTGGGAAAAATCTGAGCTGTTATACCATCATTTTTGTGCTGTTTGTTCATTCATTTTATCATCATAAACTATAATATACAGAAGTAAGGGTATGGACGTAGGCGTAGGCAGTTCGTGTCAGTCAAGTAGAAGTAGAATCAAGGCCTACCCTACGGCTACGGCCTATAATATTTGACAATTTTAGAAGGACCACGACATTCTAGGTCTTCATTCGTTGTGTGCTTGTGTCAGTGTTCTTTATTTTCATGGAGAATACAGTAACAGTGAAGAGGAAGCTTCACTGAATGTTCTTTTACTTTTATGGCGTGGAGCAATGCAGTCTTGTGTAAGAAAAACAGCAAATTCGAAAGCTTCCTCAAGAGGACGATTTCGGAGGAAGCATTTGAACGAGTTCGAGCCTACGAGTCATGTATCGTAGTGTCAGAAAAAGAGAACAAGGCATTCAAGTTTGTGGTTCTCACAGACGAATGTCTATATTTAACAGAGAACCCACCCAAGGCTCTTCAAGAGGCTGTTAGTCTCAAGGATGTTACATCTGTTGAACTTGTAAGTTGTTGAAATATAACCCCCTTCTACTGCTATCTTATTCAGGCATTCAAGGGGAACTAAGTAGAATCCCTCAACTGTTTCTTTTGTTTGCAGATGATTGCAGCTCATTCTCTAATATTGTGTTCCTCCTAATTGTTGAGATGCAATCTCTATCTATCTATCTATCTATCTATCTATCTATCTATCTATCTATCTATCTATCTATCTATCTATCTATCTATCTGTATCAGCCAGTTGCCCCTCAAATTTTCCTGTTGCAATACAGCACTCTATCCTGTGTTGTTCTGCTTGATTTTGTAGTTTTTTTTACCTAGCCAGTCATTTATATCCTGGGCCCTGTTCACAACGGCCTGCCAACATTCCCAGATGCTAGCACATGCATAGGGCACGCTACTCTCTTTTGACCCTGCTGATGAACGGTGTGCCCTCTAAAAAAGAGGCTCAGATGGCGACCGCCATCATTTCATCACATACGTTCTAGAGTCTAGATGCATTGATATCTGATTCGGATTGTTCCATTGTATTTTTATAGTCAATGTTAATAATTCATGACACATTTTTCCACATCTTCTAAAAAAAACACAAAGTATTTTATTTTTATTCATGTCTGTGTGCACCTTAAGGTGTATAACCTTACTGAAAGTGTTATTATTTTTTTCACTTTGGTACTTGCCACGCATGGCGTCCAATATATTGGCCACCTGGGGGGGGGGGGGGGGGGGGGGGGGGGGGGGGGGGGGGGGG
>JAUELK010267508.1:0-15747 GCA_031471215.1 Gastropteron pacificum | reverse complement strand
CCCCCCCCCCCCCCCCCCCCCCCCCCCCCCCAGGCAGGCTGAAATGAGAATTTAGAAATATTCAGTCTTCTTTCACAATCCGACAGGGTGGACAACAAGTAGTTCTTCACCTAAAGTATGTCACGAGTGCTGAAATGTAGCATTGTCTCGACTCCCACAGGCAGTGTGATCTCCAGGGATTCTGCTGAAGTGATGTCCATGGTTGTCACCATCATTCAACTGGCATTCAAGCTCTGCAGCAGAAGTGTTTCCCACAAAGATGGTGAACAATTGGTAAGAGCGTCAGCCGTAGTCGGGTGTCAGAATGTCTTCACTACATAATAATAATAATACATTGCATTTATATTGCGCATTTCCATTCACATGAATGCTCAATGCGCATTACAATGAATTAATACAGAATAGACAAGTCACTAAAACATGTACGCGTATAGAATATGGCAGTTAAACTTTAATAGTAAAGAGCATACAGAGTGTTCTCTTTCAAACAAACCCATACCTCAATGGTGTTTTACCTGTTCATGAAATTCACAAATTATAGGTAATTTATTCATGCAATGTCTTTTGTTACATGCCAGCCAAAGGAAAATAAATGCTTGTCTCATCCAAGACAAATTCCATACATTTACATGAAATTATTACAAACAATTTATTTGTTATCTCCCCTATGCTTTCACACCTTTTGTTGAAAGAAGAGCAGATCACTGAAATTCGCAGGACTTGAAGTGTAGTTAATGCAACCTACAGGTAATTTTGGAAAGAATATTCCATTCAACGTCTATTCAATTTATATATAACGTGGAACTCTATCATTCTTATTGCAAATATTTGATAATTCTAGTTGTATTCTAACATGACAAGGATATTCCAGAGAGATTTTGTTATCTGATTAAGTACCTGTAATATTATATCACAAGTTTTATTTTATTTTAAAAGGTTTCTCCCATGCACCCTTTGTATTCAACTGTTGACTCAGGTCCCCACCAGTGTAATTGTGGATACTCATGCCTCAGACTTTGAGAAGATCTTGATGGCAGACTTCCCGTACTCGTTGCAAGTTGAGGCCTCGCTAGGCAAGAAGAGAAAGAGAGAGAAGAAATCGCCGTCAAATGAGACCCCCGTCACAGTGAGAATAGGCTACCATTCCCCATGTTTTTTTCATGGTTTTTTGTCTGTAGATATAAGTACTTTCTGATTCTTTTTGTTGTTGTTGTGCTTTGAGTTAAAAAAATTACTTCATTGTACAGCGCCTCGAGCTCATGCTAATGGAGATGATGCGCGTTAGAAATGAACTCCATTATTATTATTGTTGTTTTTCCAGAGATAGTTTTTCTGCATATTTACCCCTTATGCTATACCCTAATAATTTACAGTTATTTTCCATTCACTTTTATGGATTTGCTTCATTTTCCTTTTCAACAAGTATTTTCCATTTCTGTATATATCATCACTATGTACTGAACTTGTCCTTTATGTCGGCTAAAGCACTTGATGATGTTTTGGGCATATAGCAGGAGCAAGTATTAATAGATCAGTGAAATGTCTATGAATTATGAAATGTATTTTTTAAGCTTATGTTGACTAATTTAAATGCATTAGAGGTCCATTCTAGCCTTCGGTAAAAAAGTTCAGGAAAGGAAATCTTTGAGAACTATCAACTCTGATCACTGATAGGTGAAACATGTTTATTTTTAAATATTTTTTTCATCCCCAGTTTTCCCTTGATGAGTTGAACTTAGGCCTGTGTGAGGTCATGTCCAGCTTGTGTAGCTGCCGCACGTTCCAGTCACAGAAGAAATGGATGCCTCGGCTAAAGCGCCATTTGACCAAAATGTTGGAACAAAAGACGAACAGTAACTGTACACAGACAGTCATCAGAACCATCAAAAACTTGCACAGTTCCTCTTTGTTGACATGTGAGTTGTATCATTATCTCGGCAAATACCTGGCAGGATTTGACTGTCAGCTAATTATGCCATGAGAAAACATTGCATATGTTCGGAATCTTCAGAAGCAGTAGTGTTCACGTATGATCTATGTTTTAATCTTTTATCTATCAGGAACATGATTGTATTGGCACATCTTATGATAAAGTTAGCTTTGGTATGAATGGTCTTTACCTTTTTTGAAAAGTTGTTTTGTTTTGAGGATTTATTTATTCACACAATTTATAGGGGCTTTTAGTCACACATACATAAATACATTGGGGTATCTTCTGAGTAAGGAAATGCTAAATAATTATGTGAAGCCTTACTATACCACAATCGTAGACACATAAATGTATTGATTGTAACAAACATGTCATGTAATAGACACACCCTCACTAATCTGGGGCTTAGATGTATCCTTGTTGATTGCTGCTGCTGCTGCTGCTGCTGCTGCTGCTGCTGCTGCTGCTGCTGCTGCTGCTGCTGCTGCTGCTGCTGCTGCTGCTTCTTCTTCTTCTTCTTCTTCTTCTTCTCCTTCTCCTTCTTCTTTTTCTTCTTGATCACTTAAAAAAACCCACAACATTAGTGCCATTCTGATCATTATCATCATAGTTCAATGTCGTACATCTCCAGTGGACTCTCCAGTGCTTGAGATGGCTGTGGACTTGTTTTCCACCTGCCCAGTAACATCGGCCAGCAAGAAAGCACTCTTTTCCCTGTGTGAGATGATTGCATACAATTGGAGAAAGGAGGATCTTCCAAGGTAATGTAACATTTTTAAAAAGTAGAGAGGAATCTTGTGGTTGGTGCTTGATTCTGTAGGCAGAAGTCCAATGCTTAAGAAATTAAAAGAGAGTCAATAATTGATTGTTAAAGCCATTCTCCAGAAGTTCTCTGTATTCCTCCAATCTTTAACAAAAATGTGTGCATGATTATTTGCCATGCTTCTAAGGATTGACAGGCTTTGAGTCTTCTTTGGGAAAAGCGCTCTATAAATACACTTTATTGTTATTGTTATGTTTATTATTGTGGGAGCTATGACTGTATTACACAATGTAATTTACATAATTACATATTTGTATTATGTATCAATGTTTTACGCAGTGAAGCTGATGAAGAGCACATCGTGAACAGTGTGTATGAGCAGCTGCCAGAACTTCTGTTGGCTGTGACAAAAGAGAAGTCTTTGTATAAATGGGCCTTGGACATTATCACCCTGATGGTACATGGACAGGCTCAAGCCTGTGCTGCCTTCAAACACAGCCTGGTGAGACACCTGACCAGCCTACTAGGTGAGTTATTTAGACATTTATCCCTTATTAAATGGAGAACATCTGTTTCAGGACACGTCTTCGCTTCTTAGTTCTAGTTATAAACATCTATCGCCACACATTTCTGCCAGATTTTCTGTTTTTGAAAGAAAAATTGACAGGCCAAGTGTCCTGGTATCACTATGACTTTTATGCTTATTTTTCCATAAGAAAGTCAATGAACATCATGGAATGAAAAAAGACTGCAATAATTGATTGACACAGCTGGGGAATAAGAAAATGATGGATCTTGAAACAATCCATGTTATTTTGATGAATCATCATTTAGAAAAAATCTGCTTTTGAAAGAAATGTATTCCAACAAAATGTGTTTTATTTGGTGAAGAGATATTGTACATATTTAAGCCAATGGTGTTTACAGAATGAAATTTACCCTTTTTGATGTTCTCTTGACCAGATTCCAAGTCTGGGGTGCCATCTTGTGGCAGTGATCTTGTGGTTCAGAGATTTTTCTTCATGCTCTCCATCGGCACGCCACTGACAAAGGACAACTACAAACTGATCCTGCAAGCTGTCAGGCGACCAGTCACTTCCCCACCAGTGCCTCACCGCAAAGCCCACAGTCTCGTCTCTCTTATTCTACAGTCACTGAGTGAAAATGTGAAGTGAGTTGTCGACTACCATTATATTTTTTGAAAATTATTGCAGACTTGCCAACTGTCCCGTATTTCCTGAGACTCTCCCGGTTTTGGATCTTGAAAATGTCTATAGTATGTTGAAGTTAGATATGTCATAATTTATGGATAAAACTAGCTTTTTTCTTCTTATATAAGCCTACATGTTAAAATCTAAAGCACTATGATTCAGAAGGAAATTATTCTCAAAATTGTCAAATTGTGCTTACATTATTTTAGAATAGCTAAGAGTGCTGAATTTAATGTTTTATTTCATAGAGTCATACAGAACTTTCTTTCTGTATGTGTGTATAGGCCCTCTAACTCTAACCAATGTATAGGCAGAAGTTCCTTATTGCTGAAGTTTGTTGTTGTTTACAAGAAGGCAGAGGTTCCAACCTTCAAGGTTTACAAGTCTGTTTTAACTGGGCTATGACCACTGCTCTGAACTCACATTTTGTTGAGAGAGTTTTGTGAAATATAGTCCCCGAAACAAAATATATGTATTTAAAAAAAAGTAACAATTGGTGCACTTACGGTTATCCTAGTACATCATATGAAATGTTTGAAACAATTTTCATGTTGAATGTTTGACATGATGTTTGTAAACTATGTCCTTCAAAAATTGATATTTTTTTTATTTCCTTCTCAAATGTGTCATTTCTGTTTCTAAAGGGAGCTTGTTCCTTTCACTGATCAAGATGCTTTCAACAAAATGACTCCAGTGCAGCAAAACCACCTGTCAGAGTACCTAAGCTTCATGGTGTCCTTGCAAATAGGTAGGCCTTACATTCCTTTGTAGAAATCTTTTGGACACCTGGCACCAACTTTAACTCTTTCCCTACCGCAATTGTTTCCACATTCAGACCGCGGAAGCCATTTTTTTATCAGAGAAAACACAATCAACAGTTGGAAAACTGTAGGACAAACTTTTCCTGATGTTTGCGAAACAATTTTTCACGGCCTACGAGTCGTGCCGATGTATCACGCGAAAAGTATGCAATAAGTTAAGGTGTCAGGGAAGGTTTTCTCAGTTTCCTGAGTTCCTGTGCACATTAGAGGTGTTTGAATATTGCTTGCTCATTATTTTGGGTCCAAGTCAAAGCCTTTTCTTTTTTCTTTCTTTATAATAATTAATGTTTGAATATATAATGTGACTTAGTGGAATTTGCTTATCTGATCAAACTTAGAAATCAACCAATGTGTCTCCTCATATGACTAATTAGATTCCACTGTGTCACAATGCCAGGCTTCCAAAAAGAGGAATTAGACCAGATGTGCCCTGTGAGCAGTGAGAAGTTGGATGGCAGTCCGTGGCAGTTTGACTGGGCATTAGAGGGAGACCAGTGGGGCAGACACACAGACATTGCAGATGTGAGGGGAGCCCAGTGCTCTATTCTTGTTTCAACCTTCTTCTTCTTCTTCACTCCCTCATGAACATGAATTTCATAACACTAAGGCAAATTTCCCTGAGAAGGGATGAAGAAAGCGTATACAATACAATACAAAAACACACATCCCTGTCAACACAATTTAGATAAGAGGTGGGGTCAATTATGAAATGTCTGTCTCTGATGGGACAGGGATGGACAGACAAAAAAACTGCCAACACAATTTTTGTCCAGGTCCCCGACGGGATTCGAACCCGAGGCGCCCGATTGGAGACCGAACGTGTTAACCCTACGTGTTAACCGTTTAGCCATTGCTCGGCCCTTCATGAATATGATACACTTTACCTTCCTGGTATGGGAGGATACACTTTACCTTCCTGGTATGGTATGATAGGATACACTTTACCTTCTTCGTATGGTAGGATACACTTTACCTTCCTGGTATGGTAGAATACACTTTACCTTCTTGGTATGGTAGAATACACTTTACCTTCCTGGTATGGTATGATAGGATACACTTTACCTTCTTGGTATGGTAGGATACACTTTACCTTCTTGGTATGGTAGGATACACTTTACCTTCTTGGTATGGTAGGATACACTTTACCTTCCTGGTATGGTAGAATACACTTTACCTTCCTGGTATGGTAGGATACACTTTACCTTCCTGGCATGGTCTAATAGACCTACAGAGCCATGGCAGCCTAGCTCTGCATCCTGGGACTAGAGGGCCTTCAAATTGGCCCCTTGTTCATGCAATAGTGCAATGCATCACAAGACCCCTCCGGGCTAAATTTGATAAGATAAAGACTATACAGAGTAGTGGTGAAAGTAGTGTAACAGTTTCCATGCATGTCTTTCAGTTTGTGAGCCAGGAGCTGTCCAGTGTGTACATCCCTGCGTGGCCAGACAAATGTCACCCAGAGCCATTGACCCTGGTCAGCAGTATGGAGCACTTGTGGGACAAAGCCTTGGTGAGTACCATTTGATCAGGGCTAACACTTTTCTGGCACAGGCCAGAGTCTGAGGCTCTGGCTGTCTTTTAATCGCGGTCACGGGACTATGCGTCTTTTGGTGGCCCGAGATAGCCGTAAGTGCTGCATATTGAAATGTTTTTTGCTTCTCCAGTAAAGTTGCCAAAATGGAGATATGGCTGTCTGCAATACTGCCCACGATTAATGCGATGCCACTCAGAGCGCTTTCGATAGCCATTGGAGAAACTGCATGCTGCTGTAAGCAGCTCATGATAGAAAATCAGTTAAAGAATTCCTATTCTTTGGAGGTTATGTTTTGGTTGTTTAAAATGCATTTGGTTTGCTGTAGAGGGAGGAAACGCTCTATATACATGTAGATGTAATCCACTAATTTCTTTTCCATTTTCCCTCTCCAGAAGGGAAGGTCCAGTCTGCACGTGAGCACAGCCTACAGTCTGCTACAACTGTCTGGCCACGTGTCCACTGTGTCCAAACTGACGGGTTGCCAGGGCCTGAGTTCAGAGTTCAAGGCCATGAGCTGCCGTGTGATGGCCAGCTTGTGTGTCCAGCTGTTTGGGCGTGACGTGGCGGGGACAGCACAGGACGTGTGCTGGAGGCTGAGGGAGCTGCTGGTGGACACACTGCATCGGGACCTCTCCCTGGTCCAAGCTGTTCTCAATGCACTGGAGGACTTGGAAAAATGTCAGTTGTTGTATGAGGACTTTAAATACAGGTTTTAATGCCAAAGGACGCCTTACGTGCCTCTTGGCTAAATGTCTTGGACCTTGCAAAGTTCAGGGGTTGGCATCATTTCCGACTGAGAGCCCTGTGTAAATAACCTATGAAGGTTTTGATGATCTTGATAGCTCGCTTTTGTTGTTGATTTATCATTACTTATTACTTAACATTTGGAACCATTGTATAAGTATAAGTGTTTTTGTTTAAACATATTTTTTTTTAGTAGTATAAGTGTTTATGTATGTAACTTTCAGCTACTTTTACAAAGATCAAAATGATGTGTGATGCCTAATTTTTTTTCAATGAATTGTGCCCCTTAAGAATTGATTTTTTGATGTCCAAGCAAGGTTTACATATACATAAGTATTGTTGAAATAATGTTTATGAATTTCAGGAAACATTTTGGTGTCGTTGTTGTTTATGTTTGAGCGTAACATGGAAATCAATAAGAAACAAAAGAGTACATGTACACATTTCAAATGAATTGATCATTGAACTCTCTGACTTACACCTACAGGTCCTGATTTGACCAATGTTACCATTGATGCTGGGAGGCAGTTTCTACTCTCAGACCCAGTCATCAAAGAGTGGACAGAGAATGTGTCATCAACCTGAGCTGTTGGAAATAGCCACAGAAAAAATCTGATGTATATTAATAGTGGAATCAATATATTAAACTAGCAAACAATCCAAACCATGTGTTTTTTTCACTGTCTTGCTGTTAATGTTAAAAATAATAGTGTCTGATTGTCTGTGTTCTATGCAGTGATGTAGATGGCTCAGCGTTAGTCTGATATTAGATTGTTCGTAGTAGAAACCAGTAGGAAAGAGTCATAGCCCCCAGTCTACAGGTCATAGTAAGACCTACCAGGTGGAAGGCTCAAAACACGTGATAAGGGATGACTGCTGCCATTGTTTGTACACTTTTCAAGTGTCTCCTGTACACCCCTGGTTCTATGAAGTGGGCCTAGGACAGAGAGCTTGTATATGTAAGCTCTCTGTCCTAGGAGTACTCTGTTCTCAAAGTTTGTCACACTGTCTGCTGTTTTGTCTTTTTCATCCTAGTCAGATTCAGTTACTCTTCTAACCCTCATCTCCCCTTAGGCACTATCCCTTCCTACACATCAAGAACCTACAATGCTCACCCAAACTTCTAGGTTTTTTGGTGAGAATCACTATTTCTTTCCATTTGATACACACAAATACAAAACGTGATCCAACAAAGGTTGCTTCCTTGATGTCATCATTGCTCCCATTAGTTCACACACTTAATAATAATAATAATGATGTTCTACATTTCTTGTGTGCATTTCCAGATGTAAAACTAAAACATATGCTCAAAGCGCATTACATAATAAGACTTTAAAAATCACAGTGAAATGTGAAAGACAAGATACAGCCAATAAAAGATGGGATGTACACTCTTGTCATTCATACTATCTGCACACATTTCACCACCCACTTCAGTTTTGTTTAATTTCAATTTCACTGCCCTGTCGATACGACTAAGTCACATAGGAGGTGGCACCTGCGAATTAACGTCCGCCCCCGATAGGACGGGGATGGATAGCCGCATAAACTGCCCACACGACCCATGTCCTGAGTCCTCAACGGGATTCGAACCAGGATTGCTCGCTTGGAGATCAAAGGAGTTAACCCAAAATGTAAACTATTCCTCCACCGCGCCCCCCGCCCTACCCACCACTTCAGCGTTCTTGCCACGCCAGTTAAAGAACCGTATATCGTTAAAGTGAGCACCCTCAGTCAATACAATACTCACGCAGTTAACATTTTCTTCATTGTCTCACTTGATTTCACCTTTTCCATAAGGTCTTGCGTGTTGTACGAAGTATACAAAGGCATAGAGCCGTCTGTTTCCTTTTGTATAGATTTTCCTATATCCTATTTTATTATAATATAATTATGAGGAATGCTTTTTTTGTTTTGTTTTGGTATGGTCATGGTAAGCTCAGTAACTAGCAGGTTTCAAACAAATCGAGAACGGAGAAGTTAGCTAGGCCCGTCTCACAAGGGTTGTCTTATTTCGCGGGTTCCACCCAAGTTTGAAAACAACAAGACCATCTAGAGTCGAGTATGGTTCCACTTATTATTGTGTCCCTATCCAAAAGCTGGATGCTTCTTTGCAAGGCACACTGTTCCTTTGTTCAATTACGTGTATTAAAAACGTCATATTAGAGAATAAGTGGTACTTGATTATTTTAATGGGAGGGATAATTAATGAACACTTTCCCTTTGTTATTAATGAACACTTTTCCTTTGTTGAACTTTTAAGAGCTTCATATTTGGGAACAAATAGTACTTGATAATCCTATTGAAAAAAAATGGAAAAAGGAACAAATGAAGCAGTGACAGTGACCCAAATTTCAACTCGAGCCAGGGTAGTAGTAGTAGTAGGCCATGATGAACAATGAGCAGGTTCAAGCCTCGGGCCTCACCATTGATTGCTTCAATTTAATACAACAGACACGCTTGACGTGCGGATAGGCATGATGGTTTTCTATTTGCCACCTATTGTAAGAAAACAGTGGGAAACATCCGCAAGGTGTATTGAGGAGAGTGATTGAGGACATGGAACAGCCTAGTTTTTTTCTTCTTGTGGACGAAAGTGCCCTCTTCATCAGTAACAACACCATGTAGGTCTCCGAGTTGAAAAGGTTGATTACCCACGCTAGGGTACATCCTCTCGTGTTCAGAGCACAGAGCCGTGGGAATGAACAATATTCTTTTCACTATATTGTACGAGGTACGGGGCCCGTATGTCTGGTTATAGATTTTTAAAGCTGAAAACTTGTTTTTAATCAATTACAGCTACAGGCGTACCCACTTGATCCATACACATGAGAGGCATAGTAGATTAAATTAGACACTTCATTTCACTAGGTCATCGACACAATAAGAGCGCACACGGAAACCATTTTTTTCTTTATTGATCGAAGCTAAAAAGGAAGATCATACAATAGAACTTCAAATCGTATTGTTCTCACTTCGAGTTCCAATAAATACAATACCCTTGGCTAGTCTTTGTGGTCCCCTCCTTTCCCTGGAAAAGCAAAAAACAAATATAGCAACACGTTATAAAAATAAAATGATAATGACAATCATCATGATCACAATCATAACAATAGCAATGAATAATAATTTTAAAAAAGACAACAATAGCCAGCCTATCAACAAACCAACAAGAAGCATGCAAACATTAAACAAAAACCAAGCACACAACACAACAGAAAAACAATAGACTACCGTGTAGGCTTTCTACCCCGGTCGCCCGCTTGGAGACGAAACACTGTTAAGTGTGTTCACCGCGCTGCCCTCAGCAAGCGGGAACATTAAAACAAAAAAATTTCAAGAAGAACATGTCCCCGTAAACAAGAAACACAACATAAACTTAATATGCAAAGGAAAATTGCCGTAAAGAGACGGTCATTTTTCACTTGTCACGTTAACTCTCGACCAATAGATACAGTTCACATTATTTCATAATCCCTCCTAGTTGTTAGTCATCATTATGCTTCCTTCCAGCGCCGATCAATGTCACTTTGTAGCTCAAATAGTTTATGGCCAGGTGTCTCTGCCATGTGCCACTAACTGTGCACAACAGTGTGGTCAATGTGGTCACTCCAGGTGTCCACGTATTTAAACAGTACTGGTACGGGACGACATTCAAAACATAATAGATAGCATTGATATAGCGCTTTCCCCGCTCTACAGCAAGCTCAAAGCGTGTTACAGCCACTATTACCCCGACAGACCTGATGCATTCCAAAGCCTTCTCAACCTCCTGGGAAGCATACTGGTAGTGCTGCCTTTGTCGACGCCCGGGCTCATACCATCATACTAGCAAAATCTGTCACTGTCTTTAGTCGGGTACCCATTTTACACCTGGGTGAGGTGAATGCTAGTAAAAATATAAGTCTGCTATCAGACGTGTTTCTATCCTTTTCTTTGTCCAGTTACAGACCATATCTTGTTAAGTTCTATTTTATATGAGTCGTGAAGTTATTCGGAAGTCGACATATTGATCTATGTACGCATTTTTATGGACTGTTCTTATCTCTTCTGCAGTTTACTTTTATGTAGTGCTACACTACTTCAAAGATTATGCCGCCTTTGAGAACGTCGTGACAAAGTTCTTTTTTCAACACCTGGTCCTGGGCAAGAAAATACAAATGTACTCTCAAATCCAAATCGAGTTGGTGCGCACGGGATTCGAACCCCGGACCTCTGACTCGAGAGGCCAATGACCACTTGACCACCAGATCAGAAAACACGTCACAATGAGTCAAACAAGTACAAGTCTATAACCAGGGAATGTGAGTATTTCCTCCAGGCAATGACAGAAAGCTACCGAATACAATGGAGGCCCTCAGAACAACTCAAGTAGACTAAGTCACTCTCACTACAACAAGAGCGATAATCTTGATCTTATCGGTCTTAAGCCTACACGACTTCTCTTTCTTTCTCTCCCCCCCCCCCTCTCTCTCTCTCTCTCTCTCTCTCTCTCTCTCTCCCTCTCTCCCTCTCTCTCCCCCTTGCTCTCTCTCGTTTCTCTTTCGCTCTCTCTCTCTCTCTGTCTCTCTCTGTCTCTCTCTCTGTCTCTCTCTCTCTCCCCCCCTCTCTCTCTCTCTTTCTGGCGCCAACCAGCAATCGTTCGAGGACGTATTATACATGTACATATTACGAGATAACAAAATAAAGAAAATATTTGAAGATTCAACACATCCAATGGCATGTCAAATTCAGAGATCAAGTAGATCTAACAAGGTTATTCTAATGAAATGTAATAAAGAAAGATATAAGAGATATTTTGTGTCATCATCCATTAAATTATCGAAAACATGAAAATGTCAATACATGTACTTGACGTATGTTTACTGTATGTTTCTATTTACTGATTTATATATTCTGTGTGGCTTACTGTGTTGTAATTGTATATCACACAATCACACTATCACACTGATATAATGTGCCAAATTGGATAATAAAGACTATATTCAATCTAATTATAATATCAGTTCTTAGTAATTTACGAGCAAATTCTCATACATATACATTCGCACATAACGTAAGCACGAATTGACGAGTATCATATTCCCACATTATTATATAAGACATGTGTGATGACGCACGAAGATCTATCATTGCTATCACCAACCATCAACTCTTCACAATTGACATTTATTCGTTATATGCTCCCATATTATACCCTAAGTAATGTGTGCTGACGCACGTATATTCTTATAAATGCCTCTACGACTTAAGTACCCGCTAAGCCTAACGTGTGATGATCAAAGCAATGTCTCCTTATCATTCCCATATTACAAGGACTCACACTTGATGACCAAACCCATATAACACAATTAGTCTTTTGTCACTACCCCAGTATATCCCTCTAAAATGCCGACCAAACCCATATAACACAATAATTAGTCTTTTGACACTACCCCAGTATATCCCTCTAAAATGCCGACTAAACCCATAAAACACAATTAATCCTTTGTCACTACCCCAGTATATTCCTCTAAAATGCCTGTATAATACAAGTTATGTTTGATGACGCACGTAGAGGTAAGACATCTGGGCCAGTCTGTCAGTAAAGCCGATCAAGGTTCCTTATTTAGATCTCTTACCGCGCACTTTTAGTACTTATAGGTGGGACTTGTGCGGGATCATCACCACAGACATCTGTACCGTGCCAAGGAATCGCTGGTAACGGGTCATTAAACTGTAGGCGGTCAAAGAACAGTGACGTCTTCCCTTTTGTCTTCTATCGAAGGCTTTGGGTTTGAACTCAGAGAGCCTTTGTCATGTGTACGTGGACGTACGGCTGGACCTCTCGTTCTGCCTCTCATCAGATACTGATTCCATATAGTTGAAGCATGTCTCCCTCAAGACTTCAAAGTGCAAGTGCAGTTAGGTCTGGTTCCAAAGACACAATTGGTGGATTAGCTCAGTTGGTAGCGTGCCGGACTCGGGATCCAACGACCTCGGGTTCGAGCCCCGACTATGGCGAATTCCATAATACCACCATTTTCTCACCCCACCCAGGTGTAAAAGGGGTACCCGGCTATAGGCATGTTTGTGCGCCTCACAGGCTGCCTGTGTTCAATGTTTGTGATGTGTTATGTCTTGTATGCGTTTCTAGCCTGTCGGGGAAGTAATAGATGTAAAGCGCTTTGAGCTTTCCGGAGGGAAAGATCTATATACATGTAAATATATGCCATCTTTACAATGTTTGTTGTTGTTGTGGTTGCGACCAAGCGCAAGGTATGAGCTATTAGCTCTTCATGTGGCCAAATACTAATAGACTTTTATCTCTGCAACCACGTACTGGAGGGCCTTCAGAATCTCATCTCTAAAGTTCCCAGTTGGAAACTTGCACCCATCCATAATATGTTCTCTCCTGCCACTTATTTGACATGCGTCGAAGGGTACCTGTCAGCTTACAATCCTGTCCATCTTGGCCATATACATCGCTTTTTCTCGCTCTACAGCAAGCTCAAAGCGCTGTACAGCACCTTGTTACCCCGACGGACCTGTCTCATTCCAAAGCCACCTCAACCCCCTAGGAAGCATACTAGGTAGTGTTGCCTGGTCAGCGCCAATACCAACATACTGACAAAACCCTTTACTGTCTATAGTCAGGTACCCTTTTTACACTTGGGTACTGTAAGAATTTTATGACAAAGTACTTTTTCCAAGAGTACACGTAGTGGTGAATAAGAAAATATTATCAAATCCAAATCGAATCGGCACGGTCGTGATTCGAACCCCGGACATTTTACCCGTGAGACCAACGCGGCTCTAGATCTACGTTCTTTAGACCTTTCGTGTTGTGAGAAGCTGTAAAAAGCATTGAGCCAACCGAGGACCCAGGGAATGCACCGTAAAAAGCTTTTTACTGTTTACTTGGTCATCAAATTCAAATGGACCTTTCGTTCACGGGGCAGCACTATCAAATTGAAGGTTGGGGATGCTGTTTTATGTTCTATATCTTTTAAACCCTTGTAAGCTTATAAGTATCCTCTTTCAAGAAAATAAACATGATGATGATGATGATGATGATGATGATGATGATGATGGCTGCTGCTGCTGCTGCTGCTGCTGCTGATGGTGATGGTGATGATGATGATGATGATGATGATGATGATGATGATAATGATGATGACGATGATGATGATAAAACAACACCAGTCTTAATGTCTATTAACATAATATTAATATGATAAAAAGGATGATAAGACATTTTTTGGGTAATAACATTGAATCAACAAATTGTCAAATGAAAAACAACAACAAAAACAACATTAACAACAACCTTTTGATTACCAACGTTAAGTGTGAGACTGGAAACTTTGGGGTCAAGGGTTCAACCCGTGCGTCAGAAATGAACTTTGACCTTTTTCAGTCCAGTCGGTGTCACGACGTCATCAAAGGCGTACGATGGGCAAACAGAAGCGTTGGCTCAAAGAGGAAGTAGGTCTCGATTCTATATGGTATGGTAAGTGGCTGGTTAAACACATACATATGCAAACGATTGCTGCACTTGAACGACATTAAAACAAAATCTACACGATAGCATTATCCTGACTAAGCGATTTTTTTATATTTTTTATAGATATAGGAGTGTGTGTGTGTGGAAGGGGGGTGGGGGTGGATAGGGGGATTGGAGAGGAAGGAGGGGGAGATAATATTATGTAAGCGCAGAAACACGCACATTACGTCATAAAATGCTAATACAGTCTGCGAAATAAAAAAATAAAAAATTTGAATACATTATTATGCTTTTTCTACAAGGGTTACACAATCTTGGATTGACCCCCCCACCCCCCACCCCACCCCACCCCCGGGAAAAAGAGAGAACAAAGAGAAGAGAGAAAGCAAAACAGAAAACCACTTTAGCCCAAGGATGCCAAGACATGTATTTCAATGTTAGTGTGATATTCAGACCAATGTTGTACGTGGACTTGGATAAGAGACCATTACGGTTTCATGTTTCAGGAAACTACAAGTTTGGGACTATCGGCTGTATGCTACCAATCAGCGTTTACGCAAGTGATTGTGATATGGTTTGGTCTTGACGTTTTCTGCGAGCAAAGTGGTAAAGTACTTTGCTTTGCCAATATCAATTTCGCAAGGGAGGACGTCATTCCACGGGGAGATTTGGAAGCCCGCCAGTCCCTTGGCTGCCGATTTGAACATTGTCCCCCCAAACGTAAATGGCGATCACTCGACCAATCATCTCTTTCTGTGATCCCATTCCGTTTGGTTGATCAGCCAAAGAACCACTCGGGAGTTGTGCCGGCCAAATGAATGAAAGGGACCAATCTATGGCCGGAGTCAAGCCAGCCTTGTTCTTGTAGCACAGACCCTTCATCGAACAGACTGGTCAGCTTGCCATTTTTGCGTAGCTAACCTCATTGGGTATCATGTGTACAGACAGCATATAGCTGTACAGCGGACAGTAAGAAAGTTTGACTAAAGCACACACATGCTGGTCTGTATCCCAGTGTTAAACGCCCTGATGTTGTGTGCTGTGATGGATAGATGGGTGGATGGATGGGTGGATGGGTGGATGGATGGATGGATGGGTGGATAGATGGGTGGATGGGTGGATGGGTGGGTGGATAGATGGGTGGATAGATGGATGGGTGGATGGATGGATGGGTGGATGGATAGATGGATGGATAGATGGGTGGATGGATGGATGGATGGATGGGTGGATGGATGGGTGGGTGGATGGATGGGTG
>JAUELK010267398.1:0-15775 GCA_031471215.1 Gastropteron pacificum | reverse complement strand
GATCTAGGGGTTAGGGTTAGGGATCTAGGTAAAAAAAAATGACACACCACCAGGGACCGCTTTCGTAAACCAGTCCCGAAAGATGTATTGATTCCAGATTAAAGAGTAAATCTAGAATCTAAATCGACCTGAGGCGTTGCTCAACTAGATTTTCTAGGCCTAACTGGACCAAACAAAACTAGAATCTACCGGCGGTGACATTGTGAAAACGAAAGTAGGCCCGGTTCAAACAAACATAAACAGGCCTAGGCCTACACTACAAAACATTTTCTTAGAAGAGAAACTTGCCAGATTTCCGACACTTGTACCCTCTAGTTGTGTGCTGCTAACCCGCCCCTCTTTCCCCAATCCAATGAAAATGTCGATATGCAGATTTATAATATTGTGTGAAGCGGAATGAGCATTTCACCTAATCCTACGTGTTTGGTTCATCCAGTGCTTCAAACTCCAATGTTAAATGTAGGCTAGGAGCCTACTTGGTCTTGTAGACAAGGTTAAGAGTTATTATTAGGCCTTTTGCATTATGCTATTGAAATGAATTATTACCAAACAAATGTAGTGTTATACAACAGTTGTTAAAAAAACAAAGAAGAAAACAAGTAGATCTAGATCTAGATCTACAAACACATTGCGTTTACTTTGCAATGATTCTATTATGCTTTATACATTTTAGAAAATAAACGGACAAGAGCTCATCTCCCGCCCCAGACCGAAAATATTCAAGGCCATTGGCACATTGGCACCAGCCTCGACCCAACTCACGAGACTACACACGTCTTCTGTGTGATGTGATGTGAGATGTGTGCCCAAAGTGGTCATGCGCATAACACCTCGAAGAAAACAGAGAAGTGGGATTTAGTAATACAATACAAGAGGGCTGAGCAGTAGGCCTAGTAAGACTTCCGGATTCGCCACTTTCGCCATAAGCGCGGTATTGTTCACGCTCACTGAAACAATTACAAACTGCTTTGCTTGTTCGTTTGCTATTCGAGCCATTCATAATCCTCTTTCTGTAGTGACAGCTTAACCAGTATTCCCCAATCTACAGGTCGACTGTTTACCAAATTATCGTTACCGCGTTCGGCCAAAAGCTATACGAAAAGTCAGGTTCTGAGTGTGGTCTCTGGTCAGATTTACTCTCTGTGGTCGAAGCACAGTACACAGATGACGAAGTAGAAGTAGCGACATCACCTTGTTTACATCCCATGAACTGCTTCGTCTGCACATCGCATTCATTACGCTATTTCTCTGTGGAATCAATATCAATACTTAGGAATTGACATTTCAACGGTACGTATGTATTCTCACAACATCTATCGACATTCTTTTGTTAAGATGGTTAAATTCCGAGGAATAGGAGGAGCGCAATTCAATCAGTGCCCCGAAGAAGAACTCGACTCGTTACTAACTACGACGCCCATCCATCATCATCATCGCCATCCTCCCTCATCATCATCACCTCACCACTGGCAATCACTGTAGCCTATTGATCGACATCATATTCATAAGTCATAATGATTGTCTTTTGTAGAGCTCTGAACTCTAGATCTAGATTCCTGTTGACGTTTTGTTGGCAAGGTTTGATCTAGAATCTAGAGTTTTTTAGATCTAGATTAAGATAATATAATGATAATCTGAGTTAAAAAGGTTTAATAAAGTTAGAAAAAAATTCACTCATTCATCGTGATACATTAACAAATAACATACCATGGTAAAAGTGCACTTTAGCGTCGTCGGAAGACGGACGTCTACTCTTGTTTACTTAACTAGTAGGTACTCCAAAGCGCCCCTGCTGGGCCGCGACAATGACCGCACGAGGGAAAATTTCCCATAAATACGTCTTGTTTCTCTACCAGATGCTATCGCGCCATTGCATGAGTGGTGTCAATATACACACCATTGGAAAGTGTGTTTCTTCCTGATTCTAATGGTACCATACATAAAGCAGTGCGTTAAATGTGAAGAGAACGATTGTCGAGGAAAGACAACCAATGTTTACTAGTCTAAGTCAGCCATCTTGAATGGGCTACAAGGGCGTGCGAATACTATTACTAATACTAATACCATAATACTAGACTAGAGATGTCTAGTACTTGGACTTTATAAATCTCGCGGTGGCCGTTAGGCCTAATCTAGATCTAGATTATTAATATAGAATCTAGATCTATAAGGATATATATAGATGTAGAGTCTAGTTTTTAAAACTAAAAGGGTTTTGAAGGGTAGATTGTTTTCACACTGTTTTGAACACACTTGACTTGGCTTGGAGTATCATTTCCACACCTTGTTATTGTTTAAAATAAGAATCCATATTAAAACACAAGAGAATTCTCATAAATCCAAAACGAATTCAGCGCAAATGTCAAATGGCCAATCCGACAAGTGCGGTTCGGATATTTTCGGTGTTCACCCTTCCAAATTCACGACACTAAACTGCACTTTTACATATATAATTTTCATCTAGATTCTAGAACTAGGCCCTATCTATCTTACTATAATTTATAATATAGCATTCGATCTAGATTTAGTATTAGTGTATAGTCTGTGATTATTCTCTGCCGGGTGGAGAATAACCAAATTTGGTCATTCTAAAAACTTAATTACTTAAGAGGTTGCATGTCTACCTGCCGTAGGCCTAGCACGGTAGATATGGAGATGTAGAGATCCCAACAGAAGACTTGAAATTGAACAATTTCCAAAGAACTAGATCGCAGGGATCGACATTATATTATTTATACCAAGATCCAGAACTAACGCACATTTTTACATTCACGTTTAAATGAGAAAACATGCATTAGATCTAGTGTTTTTTAGGCCTAGACCATAGAGATACTCCTGGCCTAGACATATAGACAGGATGTGTGGTTGATGGGAGTGTCTGTGTACACACAATTACGTGTACACATACGTTTTCGATTGGCTATGTACATGTTAGCAGTGAGAGTCTTTCAAAGTGTTAAACAAGGTCCCTGCAAGGTGGTAAAAAATTTGAAGCAGTATGCTACTCGTACAAACTATTTGACCCGGTCAATGAACTGGGTTGCGTTTCCATGAAAATCACGACGTCAAGCAATTTAAGTTTCCGAGGCCCTGTCTTGACCTAGGCCTACGTCAATATTTTTTCTTATCACTTCTTTCTCACATGCAACAGTCACATCACAACATAAACACAGAGAGAAAAGGAGGAAGAAAATCCAATGGTCATGGGCTGGGTTATTGGTCTGCAGTCCGCCACGCTTGCCACAGGGCTAACGAGCAGTTGGCAAAGTGCCCTCGAAACTTCTATAAACATGCAGCAGTAAAATGTTAGGTATTAAAACGTTTAACAATTTAGTAATATACTTGACCAGTCATTAGAAAAATGTAAAGGAACAACAAATATTGAAAATTGATCGGAAATAAAGAAATGAAAACAAACAAATACTCGGCAAAACCACAGCAGTAGAGAAAACCTTGCGGAAAATAGACAAACGTATTATCTTCCGCCGCCATGGTATTTACCGCCCGGTAGAAAGTACTCACTCCCAATAGTGAAAACTGTCTTCTTAAAGGAATGATCTAGATCTATACATTGTCAGCCTGGTGCGTTCAAAAGGCCGAAAGAGTCACAAGTTCTTAGGTTTGCAGTTTACATTATAATCTTCACTCTAAACAAATTGTAAACAATAAAGCTGTGTGCATGAGCCATGACAAAGTGACATCGTCTGAATTCTCCATTCCAACTTTTTTAAATAGAGGAGAAATATTATCACGAAACCTGTGTTTTGTTCAGTATGCAGGGTCTAATTTAATGCGAGTGAGAAAAGAAGGCAGCTCCTATTGACAATTTCTGTAATATGCAAGTGTCCCTCAAGAGCATCAATTGTACAATAAGAGGGGAAACGAAATAGTTGTTTGCAGTTTCACTATTCAACAGTTCAGTCGTTTCAGTGTAATTTCTTAGCATTTTTAGAGTTTGTGTGCATCATACAATCCTAATTTTCCTGCCCTGCAAGGTCTGTGGACTTACGGGCCTGACATAAATTGCCCAGATGTATTTAAAATTGTTTACGCAATTATCACCACAACCAAGAAGATATAATTGAATGTAATGAGTTGAATATTATTATATTGGTAAGTGGTAAAAACGTAAGTGCTGTGTACTTACCGCATACTTACTTTGTTCTGAGCGTCATTTGTTTGAAAATTATATTCTTATTTTGTTGTCTTCTCTATTTCCCAGGAAACTTCTTTCATTTTCTAGACCCGCTGACTGTTCCAGTTGTCCTGCAGGGCTGACCCTGCAAATTCATTGTTTCACGGCAGCATGTCTGGAGGCTACCACTGTGCATTCAAAAAGTGGTTGGAGTGCAGTGAGACCACATCGTCAGATGAGACAGAGGAGGACGACGGGCAAGACTTGATGGAAACTGAGCATGATTCTGGTGACGAAGCGGACTGGTACCAGGAGCCACCTGTAGTCAGTGTCAGGCATGAGGACAATGCCAGCCATGACACTGCTCCTACTCTTCTTGATGATGATGACGAGGTCTACCCTCAAGAGAAGAACGAGTTTGAAGACGAACCTCCAGTACTTGAGGCTGCCCCGAAGCATGACTCAAAGCTGCCTGCACCTTCTAGTAATAAAAGCTGCGACTCAGGAGACACTGGTCATAAAGGATTCAAGAACTATAGTAGACTCAAGCTTGTAAAATCTTCCTCGCTGCCAGCAAAGTCAAGCGTGATGAAAACCTACAGTTCGTGCAACAAGAAACAGAGTCTGGGTGAGATGACAGACCCAGACAAAACCTCGATGAAAGAGAATGGGAATATCTTTGACAAGATGACCAGTCTGTCAGACTGTGAGGACGTGCCCCCTCCCCTCATACCCAGTCCAGAGGCCCAAGATTTACAGCAGGCGGACATCTGCGCCACATCTCACAACAGCCCAAACTTCGTGGCCATGGAAGCGGATTCTACCTCAGAGCTCCCAGGGCTGAGAGCTCGACATCACTCTAAATCCTGGCCAAATCCAGGAGACGTGACAACGTCTGTTGAGTGTGACAGTACTTGTATGTTTGTGGCATCCCCTCACATGGTCTCACCGGCAGCCTCCGCCAGTGAAGGTGAGATTAGGGACCAAGGTGGCGGAGGGTACACTCCACCCATACAGGCCTGTCCGGTACCAGGACACAGTGGTGGGGAAAGACCAGCGACGGACAATCTTCATGTGTGTTCTAAGGCTGCCAGCTCGGTGATGGCTTCTTCTTCTCCCTCTGTATCTGAGAGCAAGTCAGTGCCTTCTTTAGATTCTCTCCCACTACACAACAATCATTCACCCATGCTTCAGGGAGTGGAATACGCCCCTTTGTCAAAATGTGCAGCAACCTATGTTTCTATCCCTGAGTGTGCAAAGGAGGAAACTGTGTTCAGGACTAAAAAAGATCCCAGTACAACATTAGTAGATGTGCAGAGAAAAGCCATGCTTTCATCTGTTGATTGTGACCTTGATGAGCCCCCTGTATTGACGCTAGTCTCTGCCCACCCCAGTCCACAGCGAGCCAAAAGACACACCATTGACAGCGCAGACACTTTTTCTCCATCTTGTAAAAGGCCTCGGACCATCCATTCCCCTACAACAGAGGACACAAGTGCGCACCCACCCTTGATCCCCCATGTCTCAGAGTTGTTGCATGCCAACAGTACGAAGGACCACTTGGGTAACGAGGCTTCTAAAGGGACGACTTCTTCCACCAAGCAGCGGAGCCTGCACCAACGGCCACTACGCAGACGTCGCTGTCAGTCCAGCTCTCTGCCCTCCACTGGAACAATCAGAGCCAGCGTGCAGCACCTTCCTGACAACCTGAAGACGCAGACTGTGGCCATGTGCCATCTGGCCAATTTGAAAGTCCGCATGCACACCCTTGTCCAGATCCTGTTCCCCTCCCTCAAGTCAGAGGTTCAGGCCATGAGTCCAGAGTCCATACGGTTTGAAACTTTACTCTCTGACTTAGTGCAATCTCTTCAGGTAGAGGACTTTGATAGTCCTGACCTTGCGTCCAAACCATCATCTCATGCTCACCTCTCAGGCAAACAAGAGTCATCACAGCCCAGTAATCAAACCATCCCACAGACAGCGAAGTGTAGATCTTGCAGAGGTTCCAATGGCAATGTCCCAGGAGGGGATGGGCTGGCGTCCACTGCTGGCCAGTGTGGGGAGCTGGGACACTGTGCGGAGAGAAAAGTCCTTCAAGATCTGTCTGGCCTTTGCCTGTCCCCAATGGACTTTTGTCAGCCTGTGAGTGTGCCATTGTCCAGGGATGTGAAGTCGGGACTCTGGCACTTCTCACATCTCTCTTGCCTGGCCTTGCAGCTCCTTCTGCCAGAGCTTACTGTCAGCCTTGGCAACGAGCTCGTGCAGCATCCGGAAAGCCTCTTGGTGTTTATGGAAAATGTTATCAGTGCCAACAACAGCAAGTACTGATCTTCTCTGTGTTGTCACATGACATACAAAAGCCACAACGTCCTCGCTTGTCACTTGAATTGTTCAACACTCCCACATTGGCCCATGGTGATATTGTTGTAGTCTTATGTTTCAAGTTCTAGTTCTATGATTATGCAATAGATTTGGCCCTAGAATACCCAAATTTGAAACCTTTCACTTCATGCACATCAAATGGAAGCCGTGATGACGCAACTGCAAGAGTCGTCTGTCAGTCATCGCTCTTTCTGCTCTCAATTTATAGAGATAGAACAAGTCTCTCGTTTCCATTTCTTAATTTAGAGAGGACCATAGAAAAACAGGTCTCTAGCATTTGTCCATTTATTTCTCCCATGTCATCCATAGTGTTGTGGTTTACATTGATCAATTCATTTGCTATTCTTCAGTAGCTGACAATACTAGTCTCCGCCCAAGTGCTCATCTCTCAGGAATAGACAAAAGTGGTGTTGATGTTTTCATGGGAAACACTACATGAACATGCTATAGCAAGGCAAAAATCGTTACCCGAATTCCCATCGCGCTATAGATGTGTGCCATACTCATGTATTACTTTCTTGAACTGATTGAGCATTGATTCTATAGCAATCTTCTTGATTGTGTCTTGGACTTCTACTTCTACACCCCTCTATCTCTATATGAAAAGGACTGATGTGACAGCTTTTCCTTTTCTGAATTCAAGAATTGAAAGACTTCTTTTTTCTAAGATACAGGCATTATTGTAAACTGGGGTACATGACTCTTTCTTCAATTTCAATCATTAAGATTTAAAGTGCAGCATGCAAGCGCAAAAATAAGCCCTTCATTGAAACTAAACTGTTAGACTAATTAGGAAGGAGACAAAGAATCTATTTAGTATCATCCATAAAGATTAAGTACGTAGCCTTAATTACCAAAAACTATGAGTATGATATTGATAGGTGGTTCTGAAGAACAGGAACGTACTTGTTAATGTTACCAACTAAACTCATGTCCACATTTTGTGGATTGTGCACTTGAGCAGCCAGTTTGAGGTGGTTAGCAATTTACGTTTCTTGACAATTAAGAAATAAAAGGACGAGGACATTTCTCACAGGCAAGTACAACAAAAGTTCGTATGGTGAATGGAATGACCCCCCCCCCCCCCAAATAATTAAAAAGATAAAAACAAAACAAACAACAACATGGAGGAAAGTTTTGCGAGCAAGTAGTCCTTGAAGTATTGTCTCAAGGCACTGTTTGCCACACCCCCTTTTTGTTTCCTGTACAGTTATCACCGAAATAAGGCCCCTGTGATCAGTTTGTTTCCGAGCAAAGAAAATATTTACATTGTAATGGTATTCCTTCTCATTCTTTATTGTTTTGTTATGTGCCTCCCATTAAGTTTTTAAGACTTGTTGCAAATTTCATAATTCAAAAACTGTCCTGAAGAAAGTAATAAAGTATGCTTGTATTCATTAAATTGATCTGTCACTGTTGCTTACCTCAGTATCTTAAGATGTTGTTGGATTGTTGTTATTGCATTGTTTTGCTGTCTGCCTTCCCAGGCTTCATCACTTGATGTCAGCAGCCATGACAGTTTCTGGTCTGGCTATGTTTTGTTTTCTATTGTTGACCATCATTGTCAATTTGTTCCCTTCCTTGTTCTTATCATTCATTTTGATTCATCATACAGAGAAAAAGCAAAGAAACTTGCATGTATTTGAACATCTCTCTCTCTCTCTCTCTCTACGTTCCAAATGAATGCTCACATTGACAAATAGAAAGGACTGTTGCCACATGTATTGAATTGTTTCTTGGTTGTTTTTTGGGGGTGTATTTTGCCTCCATTTTGATTTTAATACTTTTTAAATACATGTACTTGTAAATTTACATTTAGATAATTATATCGTTCTTGCGTCTTGTCAAGGAAATTTAGTAATTGTATTCTGTCGATTTAGTTAGGACTTTGTTTTATGTCAGAGTGAAAGCTGACTGAGGGGATGTAAAATAGATACAGAAGATTTTGTATTCCAATCAATCATTGCAGTTTATTCAGCGAGCAACTTTTAACTTTTATTTTATTCAGGTATTCTCTTGTATTTGTATGCACTGTGTTTGTTATCATATTTTTTTTAGGATCCAATTGTAACATTTTGATACTAATTATAGCAGTTAGCAGTGATCTACTTTAAATATCAACAAGTAATAGCGGCAACAAAGAAAGACATATTTTGTTGATAACAGTATAGAATGATAGTGCACCAGATCAATCTATCTAACTAATTATTCCAGGTCATGCCAGTACAATGTACATAGTATTAGTATTAGTATTTGTTTAGTCATGACATTTATTTTGTGTTTGTTTCCTTTCATCACAGCTTTGTCAAGGTTGTGTTGAGTTGTTGAGGAGAACACAACAAAACATTCACATGATTAGATAAGCCTTGTAGAAATAATGTATTTTTCGTTCATTGAACCAAGTTTCATCTTCTTGCTACATGTTGAACTCCTAGTCAAACTACATGTACATGTCATGTGACAATCCATATGTGTACTCACCATCACCATTGCTATACCACCATCCTGTCCACTACATGAGCATGTATGTATTCACTTTGTTAACTTTGTGACATGTATAGGGCCCTCCTACACTTCTCCAACCACCATCAACGTAATGACTGGCACTGATCAATGCCCTAAACTTATCATCATCATAGTCATAGCCCCACACCAGCATTTCTTAGCCTCGTATTCGCATATTCTTCTATTCATAGCGGTCCATCATAGTCAAGGACTCTCAACTAGTATTACTACACTACTACTAGTACACACCTCTTTGCCCAAGCTTCATCGCAGCCTCTTCTCAGCAGCACTTACTTACACCTTGACACTCGCCATAGACTGTTGAGTTCTTGCATCTCTAGTGCCAGTACGGTGGGGACCTCATACAGGGATGGTGGGACTGGAGCAAAATCCCTGTTACATCAGATTATGAGGGAGATACAGCCAATTTGAAAGTCATGAAAGTCTTTATTTCTTTGCCTTCTTTCTGACACCATCAGTATCATCAGTCAGCACCGGTACGCACCGTGCAGCGCTATAGGCCAATAAGAATTGTGGAGAGATGGAGCAGTGTTGGGCCTGCTGCAGGATTCTTGAACATAAATTAAAGTTTAAAGTTGTACTACATTCTTGCCTGTGTTTACCCACTTTACTGTGACTGCAGTATGGGGTTGCCTCTTAACCTCAAAAGCCCTACTATGATGACTAGAGATAACCGATTGAGGTTTCCTATCTCCCTGTTATTGCCGATTTGTTTTAACAAAGAGAAAGAAAAGCCCTGTTATTATCGGATTCCTGTTGTTATGGCCGGTCCTACTATAAGTGGTTTCCACTGTAGTTAACCGTTAACACAAAGACAATGAGGTAACAACACAATCACAAAGGCCTTCTTTCTATGGTGGTCACACTGCAGCAATCAAATGAATGAAAGTGAAAGCCATTTAATAAAATGCAGACTTTACCATGAAACAGTGATTTACTGATTCTATACTATTTGAAATGTTTATGATCATGTCGTCCCTTCTTTCTGTGCAAAGAATGGTTGGGGGAAATGTGCGGAATACTTTTGGTAAGTGTGAGACAGAAACTGATGCCATTTTTAACATCATGTTGTGAATACCAAATACCATTCCTGTTGGTGGTGCCTATCATTAGTATCATCCTGCCTGTCACTGTCAAGTGTGGGGAATTTTACCTGGTCACATTCACTCTTGACTAGAGCTTCAGGCTCTCTTACTGATAGGTATAATGTGGATACATTCCTATAAATTAGTTAGCCTATTCACTCATGTGGGAGCTCTTATCCACCTACGGCATACTGGTGCTGGTGGAAGTTTACGGCAGGATAATGCGTTGGGCTAGAATCTAGACGAGCAAAGTTTTTATGAAATTGTTATTCTTTATACATAACATGGTTGGAATTGGATTTTAGTAACTTACAATTTCTGCATGATGGACCTAACTAAGAGCTTGAAAATGAATTTTTGGACTATAATGAGAATCTTAGTTATCCCCTGTATCAGTACTATCACTGTATGATGGTCACTACAGTGCAGTATGTGTCAACATAATTTTTCAGAGCTTACTGTAACTGTAGGCCTACTTGTAATGTTGATATGTAAAGCAACAATTTGCCAGATTTTTTTCTTCTTTTATATGTATCCACACAACTTTACTGTGATTTTGATGGTCTGTAAACTTCTACGCCCTTTGACATTTAGAAAAATAGCAATAAAACAATGAGGTAGCCTTAAGTTTGTTAAAAACACGTTGTGGGGAACGAAACAACAAATGTTTTTTTTTATTTTGGTGGGGATTATTTGTCCATCCTGTGTCATGAAAAGTAGACAATTAATGTTACAGTTACAGTGGGCAAGAACGTCGGAGAAGAGAACGCTTCAGTCTTAATCTTCTTAAGAACGATTTTTCGGTCGACCAAATAATTCTCTGTTTTTTACTCCGGACATTATAATAACGGCTGACTGTTCTCAACAAAGTGGATTTATCTAACTGTTATTACTGTTAAGGCTAATGGTGACCAATCAAGAACGCGAATACAGTCCCGTTCTTACTCTAACTCTATCTATGCACAGTGCGATATATATAACAATCCAAATTGTTCACATTATGCCTACCATCAACATTTTCCTGCACCTGCACGTCAAGATAATCACTAAAATGGCTAACAAACACTACTTTAAATTGTGAATTGATTAATAATGATATTTTGATGCATATTGTGTAAGATAAATAGTCTAGAGGCCATTTAACCATTCCAAGAAATAGTTTGTCTACACTATGTATAGGTACACTGAAGAATGAATTTAGTCTAACAGATTACATTTATAGTTGCAGATATATATGGGAGTCTTCTTAATGGATGCAATGTTTTCATTTTGAACTTGCAAACAGCACTATCCACATTGTTTTGTTGAAGAAGCACAACATAAGATGCATCCGTCTTTGTTTTTATTTCACCATGTCTTTGAACTGAAGTAGGCCTATACTATTATTACTATACATGTCTTCATTTGCTCTGAATGTGTTGTGGCTGACCTACAACTACAATGTAAAACTTTCAAATAAGTTTCGTTGTGGTGAGTGTCAGGGGATACATGTATCAGGCATGATGAGTGAGAGCCCTCCAATCCAAATGATTACATGTAGTTTGTTGCATTTTTAAGATGTATCTGTTACTGTTACTAGTGTTGTTGCCTGGAGAATTTGAATGAGAATATTTCTGGGAGGTGGGGGTTGTTATGTTGTCAAGTCTATTTCATGTTTATTCGTTTTATTTCTTGTCAGTGAATCTTATACTTATATATGGTGTATTTTTTTGTTTGTTTAATGTTTCAAACAGATCTGTGCCCAAATGATGAGATTCAGATTCAGAAGCTGGCTTTGTTTATGTTTGCACACAGTCTTATTGGTTTTATGATGAAGATGATTTTAGAGTTGGATAAGTAAACTTAAAGAAAACTTTTGAAGTAGGCCCACACTTGGAGAGTCAATATTATTAGAGTGAGACAGAACTGTGTCTTACTGCCATTGTATAAGACTCGTCACAATTATGTACGTGTATTCAAAATGAAAGTTACAGCGGAAAAAATGTTCTTTCACTCAAAAAAAGTGAAAGTACTGTTCATGTAAAAGTAAGAGAAAGTTTGTTTTAATACAAAATTGTATTCTAAGCTTACTCTTTGTTTTTCTTTCCTTCCGTTCCTGTTTCCTCCCCACATTCCCCACTAGTGACTGTGCTAGATACATATACAGAGTTATATAACAGAGACAGTGTGTGTCGTGTACAGAGTTATATAACAGAGACAGTGTGTGTCGTCACAATAACAAAAGTGACAGTACTTTGTCTTGTTGCCAGATTGTGTGTCATTGTCATCAATGTTCTATTGTAACCCATATTGTTTGTTGGCTGTTTTTCTGTGAGTGGGGAGTCGGACAAACCTGGTGCATCATGTTACTGTTGTTGTTACCAATTACAAAATAGTTGGCATGGGAGGAGGGAAGTGGTTCTCATGAGTGACAATGAGTGATGGTGAAACATGTTATGTGTACAATACAATTCAAGGGTGGAAATCAATGTTTTGTGTGACACATATTTGTTAGACACTGATGATAATGTTTTTGTAAAACAATAAATAAACTTTTTTTCTGAGGCGAGGAGGATTGTTTGTAAAATAAGGTACAAATAATGACATGTAGTACTTTCGACTGAACACCTGATGCTATTCTTTATAACTTGATACAATCTATGCTCCCAAGCACAGGAAAAGAAAGATGTTGAAAACATTTCTAGGTCAGTATTTTGTTTTTATTTAGTAATCTAGTATATGACTAACTATGTACATATGTCAAGTATGTGGGTAGACAAACATAGTGTACTAACTAACGGTAGTCTTTAGTCTTTAGAAATCAAAAAGTAACATTTCTGCAGAATATCTATTGTATGTTGTTATTGTTATGATTAGGGCCATACTGTGTAATTTTTAATCAATAACCAGTATGCAAAAACAAAGACAGAAACACAAAATTATACATATATTCAATTGTTGCCATCTCAAAGTATACAACATGTTACAATCATGGCAGTACAATGTAATGTTGTTTTTGTTGATTGTTGTTTTTATTTTGTGCTCTATCCCATCCTCTCTCTCTCTCTCTCTCTCTCTCTCTCTCTCATTTCTGACATGTACAGTAGGCACCGCTTATATTACTTATAAACTCTTCGGATAAAATAACACCAGTCATAAGAACCAGTTTTCTGTTGACGGAATTATTTCTTTATTTTTTCTCTGATATAAAGAACATTACTTCAGATACAATATAAGAACGTTACTTCAGATACAATATAAGAACGTTACTTCAGATACAATATAAGAACGTTACTTCAGATATGATATAAGAACGTTACTTCAGATACAATATAAGAACGTTACTTCAGATATAATATAAGAACGTTACTTCAGATATGATATAAGAACGTTACTTCAGATATGATATAAGAACATTACTTCAGATATAATATAAGAACATTACTTCAGATATGATATAAGAACGTTACTTCAGATATAATATAAGAACGTTACTTCAGATACGATATAAGAACGTTACTTCAGATATGACATAAGAACATTACTTCAGATACAATATAAGAATCTTTACTTCAGATATGATATAAGAACGTTACTTCAGATATAATATAAGAACGTTACTTCAGACATGATATAAGAACGTTACTTCAGATATAATATAAGAACGTTACTTCAGATACAATATAAGAACGTTACTTCAGATACAATATAAGAACGTTACTTCAGATATAATATAAGAACGTTACTTCAGATATAATGTAAGAACATTACTTCAGATATGATATAAGAACATTACTTCAGATATGATATAAGAACGTTACTTCAGATATAGTATAAAATTTTACTTCAGATATAATGTAAGAACGTTACTTCAGATACAATATAAGAACGTTACTTCAGATATAATATAAGAGCATTACTTCAGATACAATATAAGAACGTTACTTCAGATATGATATAAGAACGTTACTTCAGATATGATATAAGAACGTTACTTCAGATATAATGTAAGAACGTTACTTCAGATTCAGATACAATATAAGTATAAGAACGTTACTTCAGATACAATATAATAACGTTACTTCAGATATGATATAAGAACGATACTTCAGATATAATATAAGAACGTTACTTCAGATATAATATAAGAACGGCTGACTGTTCTCCACAAAGTGTATTGATATCATTTCATAGCTGATTGTGACTTACCTAGAACGTGTGTATACAGTCTCTCTCATTACTCTCAATCTTAATCTATCTATGCACAGTGACACAGTGTGATAATAAATAATGGATCGGATACCAATCCAAATTATTCATATGCCCACCATCAACACTTTACTGCACCTGCACGTCAACAAAATTGTATGCACTAATCAAAACATTGAAATCTGGGTTACAACTCTTGATTTTGGCTCAAAAACTGCACTTCAGAATAAGAATGAAAATGCTTTCGCTCTCGACGGAGACTGTTCTTATTACTAGTAGAGTATTTAGAGGCGCCTACTGTATTATTATTATTGTGTTCTAAATTCTATACCCAGAGTACACATGCACCCTGGAGCATGGCATGACATCACGAAACTTTCCACCTTGACACAGTTAAAGTTAACCCATTTATATGTATGCATAGCTAATGGGACTGTAGTCAAACAAGGCTCTGGGTGGTGAACAAGGCATACATTTCACTATCTGAGTCTGACATGTTATAATTGCACTGTGAACTACATTACTACATAGTACCCAAATGCCCTTCCATCTTTCTTACTTCATATCGCACTATGATGGTTCTTCCCATTGTTTCTCTGTAGATAAATGTGTCGATTGGTCCAATTTATGAAAGAATGACTAATTTAGTGCAAATCTAAGGCCCCATAGAATCGTCATTTTTTTGTCAGCAGATATGGTCTGGTCAGAGATGATGAGGATGGTACAGAAATACTAAATAGTCCGTTTTAGCTGGAATTAAAATTCTCATCCAGAGTCATTAATATAATAATAATAATAATAATAATAATATAATATAATAATAATAATAATATAATAATAATATATAGCATTTACATTCAAAATGACTAGTTAGTATGAATACATCTAACACTACCAGGCAAACACCCTGACTTGACACGATACAGGGAAGGGTCAACAGGGAATTGAGAAACACAACACTGTAGTCTGTCAGGCACAACAAAATGCCAGAGCACCTCAAACGCTACTAAAAGTGTGGATCTCTTCACGGATGTCTGGCAAACAATATGTATGAAAAGAGACAAAACAGAGTAGACCGCAACATTCATGAGGAGAAAAATAGTGATGATGGCATCACCACTTTCTCGTATTTATTGTGTTGAAAACTCATGATTGCTGTATCACTATCATCATCATCACATTGGAACATGTGGTCATGCCTGACACTGACATAATTCGGACTTTTTTGGGACTGGTGTTTTCTGTTTGTTAGACTAAAAACTAATCATAATATATGTAGGCCTAAACCCTAAACAGCACATTCAAACAGAATACCAAGACCTACTAGAGATTCACCTAATAACGTACTAGACTAACATAATATGATAACAAGCATATGTTGTGACTACGGCTTACTAATACTTACTACTACTACTACTACTACTACTACTACTACTACTACTACTACTACTACTACTAC